>JAASAO010002707.1:0-15437 GCA_017311375.1 Mytilus coruscus
AATGATATGGCAGAAGATACACACCAAACAGGATGTGTAAATTATTATATAATAAGTATTGTGCAATAGCAAGAAATTTTCAATTGCACAGTATTGCACAATAGCAAGAAATCTTCAATTGCACAGTATTGTGCAATAGCAAGAAATATCCAATAGCACAATATTGCACAATAGCAAGAAATTGTCAATTGTACAGTATTGCATAATAGCAAGAAATAGTCAATTGCACAGTATTGCGCAATTGCAAGAAATATTCAATTGCACAGTATTGTGCAAAAGAAGATACTTTGTATAAATTGCTTATTTCTTGACCAATTTCAATGGGGTTTTATTCTTGAATTCTTGGGGTTCTTTAATATGCTGAATCTAACCGTGTATTAGGTTTTTGGATTTTGGGCCCCATTTTAAATTGGTCCACATTGAGGTCCAAAGGGTCCAAAATTAAACTTTGTTTGATTTCATCAAAAATGAATTATTGGGGTTCTTTGATATGCGAATCTAACCATGTATTTAGATTCTTAATTTTTGGTCCCGTTTTCAAATTGGTCTACATTAAGGTCATAAGGTCCAAAATTAAACTTTGTTTGATTTCATCAAAAATTGAATTATTGGGGTTCTTTGATATGCTGAATCTAACCGTGTATTTAGATTCTTAATTTTTGGTCCCGTTTTCAAATTGGTCTACATTAAGGTCCAAAGGGTCCAAAATTAAAACTTAGTTTGATTTTAACAAAATTGAATTATTAGGGTTCTTTGATATGCTGAATCTAAACATGTATTTAGATTTTGATTATGGGCCCAGTTTTCAAGTTGGTCCAAATCGGGTCCAAAATTAAACTTTGTTTGATTTCAACAAAAATTGAATATATGGGGTTCTTTGATATGCTGAATCTAACCATGTATTTAGATTTTTGATTTTGGGCCCGTTATCAACTTTGTCCACACTGAGGTCAAAAGGGTCCAAAATTAAACTTTGTTTGATTTACTCAAAATTGAACTCTTGGGGTTCTTTGATATGCTGAATCTAACCATGTATTTAGATTTTGGATATTGGACCATAATAGGTGAATGTCCAATTTAAAATTTTTAAGTTCTTAGACCACATTCATTCTGTGTCAGAAACCTATGCTGTGTCAAATATTTAATCACAATCCAAATTCAGAGCTGTATCAAGCTTGAATGTTGTGTCCATACTTGCCCCAACTGTTCAGGGTTCGACCTCTGCGGTCGTATCAAGCTGCGCCCTGGAGCATTTTATTCGGTCTGCATCCGTTTGTTCTTCCTTCCGTTCGTCCTCTGTCCTGCTTCAGGTAAAAGTTTTTGGTCAAGGTAGTTTTGATGAAGTTGAAGTCCAATCAACTTGAAACTTAGTACACATGTTCCCTATGATATGATCTTTCTAATTTTAATGCCAAATTAGAGTTTTGACTCAATTTCACGGTCCACTGAACATAGAAAATGATAGTTCGAGTTCTGCATCCATGTACTATGGACACATTCTTGTTTTAAAAGAGTTATGACCCTTGGACATATTAAATTTATGGAAAATGGCCTCGTTAGCGCTCTCACGGGTACAATTTTCATGCCCCGCCATAGCGGAGGGGCATTAAGTTTACCCTTGTCCGTCTGTACGTCGTCCCAAAATTGGTTTCCGTTCTCTAACTTGAGTTTGCCTCAACCAAATGTGATGAAACTTATACAAAATGCTTATTACCACAAAACACAGATCAAGTTTGAATTTTGGTGGCGTCAGTGAGTTATGCCCTTTATAAATGGAAAAATTGCTAAATTTTTAGTTTCTGTTCTCTAACTTAAGTTTGCCTCAACCAAATGTTATGAAACTTATACACAATGCTTATTACCACTAAATACAGATCAAGACTGAATTTTGGTAGCGTCATTCTAACGGTTCTAGAGTTATGCCCCTTTATAAATGGAAAAATTACAAAATTTTAGTTTCAGTTCTCTAACTTAAGTTTGCCTCAACCAAATGTTATAAAACTTATACACAATGCTTATTACCACAAAAAACAGATCAAGTTTGAATTTTGGTGGCGTCACTCAAACCGTTCTAGAGTAATTATAAATGGAAAAATTGCAAAATTTTAGTTTCTGTTCTCTAACTTAAGTTTGCCTCAACCAAATGTTATGAAACTTATACACAATGCTTATGACCACAAAACACTGATCAGGTTGAATTTTGGTGGCGTCTATTTAACCATCATCGAGTTATGCCCTTTTAGCTCACCTGGCCCGAAGGGCCAAGTGAGCTTTTCTCATCACTTGGCGTCCGTCGTCCGTCGTCCGTTGTCGTCCGTCGTCGTTAACTTTTACAAAAATCTTCTCCTCTGAAACTACTGGGCCAAATTTAACCAAACTTGGCCACAATCATCATTAGGGTATCTAGTTTAAAATTGTGTCCGGTGACCTGCCAAACCAACCAAGATGGCGCCATGGCTAAAAATAGAACATAGGGTAAAATGTATATTTTGGCTTATAACTCTGAAACCAAAGCATTTAGAGCAAATCTGACATGGGGTAAAATTGTTTATTAGGTCAAGATCTATCTGCCCTGAAATTTTCAGATGAATCGGAGAACCTGTTGTTGGGTTGCTGCCACTAAATTGGTAATTTTAAGAAAATTTTGAAGCTTTTGGTTATTATCTTGAATATTATTATAGATAGAGATAAACTGTAAACAGCAATAATGTTCAGCAAAGTAAGATCTACAAATAAGTCAACTTGACCAAAATGGTCAGTTGACCCTTAAGGAGTTATTGCCCTTTATAGTCAATTTTAACCATTTTTGTAAATTTTGTAATCTTTTACAAAATCTTCTCCTCTGAAACTACTGGGCCAAATTTAACCAAACTTTGCCACAATCATCATTGGGGTATCTAGTTTAAAATTGTGTCCGGTGACCTGCCAAACCAACCAAGATGGCGCCATGGCTAAAAATAGAACATAGGGTAAAATGTATATTTTGGCTTATAACTCTGAAACCAAAGCATTTAGAGCAAATCTGACATAGGGTAAAATTGTTTATTAGGTCAAGATCTATCTGCCTGAAATTTTCAGATGAATCGGAGAACCTGTTGTTGGGTTGCTGCCACTAAATTGGTAATTTAAGAAAATTTTGAAGCTTTTGGTTATTATCTTGAATATTATTATAGATAGAGATAAACTGTAAACAGCAATAATGTTCAGCAAAGTAAGATCTACAAATAAGTCAACTTGACCAAAATGGTCAGTTGACCCTTAAGGAGTTATTGCCCTTTATAGTCAATTTTAACCATTTTTGTAAATTTTGTAATCTTTACAAAATCTTCTTCTCTGAAACTACTGGGCCAAATTTAACCAAACTTGGCCACAATCATCATTGGGGTATCTAGTTTAAAAATTGTGTCCGGTGACCTGCCAAACCAACCAAGATGGCCACCATGGCTAAAAATAGAACATAGGGGGTAAAATGTATATTTTGGCTTATAACTCAGAAACCAAAGCATTTAGAGCAAATCTGACAGGAGTAAAATTGTTAATCAGGTCAAGATCTATCTGCCCTGAAATTTTCAGATGAATCGGAGAACCTGTTGTTGGGTTGCTGCCACTAAATTGGTAATTTTAAGAAAATTTTGAAGCTTTTGGTTATTATCTTGAATATTATTATAGATAGAGATAAACTGTAAACAGCAATAATGTTCAGCAAAGTAAGATCTACAAATAAGTCAACTAGACCAAAATGGTCAGTTGACCCCTTAAGGAGTTATTGCCCTTTATAGTCAATTTTTAACCATTTTTTGTAAATTTTTGCAATCTTTTACAAAAATCTTCTCCTCTGAAACTACTGGGCCAAATTTAACCAAACTTGGCCACAATCATCATTGGGGTATCTAGTTTAAAAATTGTGTCCGGTGACCTGCCAAACCAACCAAGATGGCCGCCATGGCTAAAAATAGAACATAGGGGGTAAAATGTATATTTTGGCTTATAACTCAGAAACCAAAGCATTTAGAGCTAATCTGACAGGAGTAAAATTGTTAATCAGGTCAAGATCTATCTGCCCTGAAATTTTCAGATGAATCGGAGAACCTGTTGTTGGGTTGCTGCCACTAAATTGGTAATTTTAAGAAAATTTTGAAGCTTTTGGTTATTATCTTGAATATTATTATAGATAGAGATAAACTGTAAACAGCAATAATGTTCAGCAAAGTAAGATCTACAAATAAGTCAACTTGACCAAAATGGTCAGTTGACCCTTAAGGAGTTATTGCCTTTATAGTCAATTTTTAACCATTTTTGTAAATTTTGCAATCTTTTATAAAATCTTCTCCTCTGAAACTACTAAGACAAAATTAACCAAACTTGTCCACAATCATCATTAGGGTATCTAGTTTAAAAATGTGTCCGATGACCCGCCATGAACCAAGATGGCGACATGGTTTAAAAATAGTACATAGGGTAAAATGCAGTTTTGGCTCATATCTCTGAAACCAAAGCATTTAGAGCAAATCTGACGAGGATAAAATTGTTCATTAGGTCAAGATCTATCTGCCTTAAATTTTCAGACCAATCAGGCAACACGTTGTTGGGTTGCTGCCCTTGAATTGGTAATTTTAAGAAAATTTTGCAGCTTTTGGTTATTATCTTGAATATTATTATAGATAGAGATAAACTGTAAACAGCAATAATGTACAGCAAAGTAAGATCTACAAATAAGTCAACATGACCAAAATTGTCAATTGACCCCTTAAGGAGTTATTGCCCTTTATAGTCATTTTTTACAATTTTCATAAATTTTGTAAATTTTTGTAAATTTTTACAAAATATTTTCCACTGTAACTACTGGGCCAAGTTCATTATAGATAGAGATAATTGGAAGCATCAAGAATGTTCAGTAAAGTAAGATCTACAAACACATCACCATCACCAAAACACAATTTTGTCATGAATCCATCTGTGTCCTTTGTTTAATATGCACATAGACCAAGGTGAGCGACACAGGCTCTTTAGAGCCTCTAGTTAAATAAAAATTGCGAAATTTTTAGTTTCGTCCTGTAACTTAAGTTTGCCCCAACCAAACATTATGAAACCTATACACAATACTTATTACCACAAAACTCAGATCAAGTACAAATTTTGGTAGTGTCACTTTTAACGTTCTTGAGTTATTTCCCTTTATAATGTTGTATGCAAGTGGGGCATCATCTGTGTCCATGAAATATGTACAACGCTGGGGACATTGGAACTCTGTTCTTTTATTAAGTTACTTACATTCCTGCCTGATGAAAGTCATTTTAAAGTTATACACTTTTACATGGGATATTAAAAGATTTTCATAATATTTTTAGTCATTTGGTCACATTTTAAAGAGTTATTCACTGGATCAAACATTAGTAGACATTGCATGATGTATGACAACCTTCAGAGTGACTGTACAGTACACCCTGCATACAATACACACCTGTGTACAATACACACCTGCTTACAATTCACACAAGTATCTCCATTTAAAGGTGTATTTAATTGATAAAACTTCTGTTACAGTGACCCTAACTGGTGGAAGGGTTTTAACCACAGGGAGAGGGACTGTTTCCTGCAAACTTTGCTACAGCAGATCTTACTGTTGAACCTGAGGAACGTAAGTATATTTTAAACCCATTCCAGCATATGTATCCTATAGCAAATAGCAAAACAGTTTCATTTAAGAACAAATCTAATTCCTAGAAAGTCTTATACAAATCACACTTTAATTTTCATTTTGAAGACTTAAACTTTATATTTTATAAAATTAAAAATTAAAAGATTGGTGATGAGTATGCAGTATTGTGGCAAAAGTGATGACAACAATATATTTTTCATGTATATCAATTTGAAATCCTGTCTCATCAGGTTTTCTTGAATAAAATTTTCACCTTTTAAGCAGATCTATTGAAGGCTCTTTCAGGAAATATACAGAAGGGTCAGAACTCCACTTTTGTGGGTCATTATCGACCGCAAAATTTTTGTGGTCGTATATTGGTATAACGTTAGCGCGTCGTCGTCGAAGACACATTGGTTTCGCACTCTAACTTTAGTTTAAGTGAATGGATCTCTTTGAAATTTTACCATAAGGTTCAATACCACAAAAGGAAGGTTGGGATTGATTTTGGGGTTATGGAATTAGGGGCCAAAAGGGCCAAAAATAAGCATTTTGTAACTTCCAGACAAACCTTTTGTGTTAGTGTATGGATCTCTCTGACATTGTACTACAAGGTTCCATATCACAAAGGAAAGCTGGGTTTGAATTTGGGGCCAAAAGGGCCAAAAACAAGCATTTTCTAGTTTCAGACAATAACTTGTGTTCAAGTGTACAGATCTCTCTGAAATTGTACTGCAAGGTACCATACCACAAAGGAAGGCTGGGATTGAGTTTGGGGTGATGAATCATAAGGGGTTCAAAAATTTGGGGAGATTTTTTTTTTTCCTTTTTTTCTGCAATAGCAAGAAATTTTCAATTGCACAGTATTGCACAATAGCAAGAAATCTTCAATTGCACAGTATTGCAATAGCAAAAATCTTCAGTTGCACAGTATTGCGCAATAGCAAGAAATATCCAATAGCACAATATTGCAATAGCAAGAAATTGTCAATTGTACAGTATTGCGCAATACCAAGAAATATTCAATTGCACAGTATTTCTTGACCAATTTCAATAGGGTTTTATTCTTGAATTCTTGGGGTTCTTTAATATGCTGAATCTATCCTTGTATTAAGTTTTTGATTTTGGGCCCGTTTTAAATTGGTCCACATTGAGGTCCAAAGGGTCCAAAATTAAACTTTGTTTGATTTCATCAAAAATTGAATTATTGGGGTTCTTTGATATGCTGAATCTAACCGTGTATTTAGATTCTTAATTTTTGGTTCCGTTTTCAAATTGGTCTACATTAAGGTCCAAAGGGTCCAAAATTAAACTTAGTTTGGTTTTAACAAAATTGAATACTTAGGGTTCTTTGATATGCTGAATCTAAACATGTATTTAGATTTTTGATTATGGGCCCAGTTTTCAAGTTGGTCCAAATCGGGGTCCAAAATTAAACTTTGTTTGATTTCAACAAAAATTGAATATATGGGGTTCTTTGATATGCTGAATCTAACCATGTATTTAGATTTTTGATTTTTGGGCCCGTTATCAACTTTGTCCACATTGAGGTCAAAAGGGTCCAAAATTAAACTTTGTTTGATTTCATCAAAAATTGAATTCTTGGGGTTCTTTGATATGCTGAATCTAACCATGTATTTAGATTTTGGATATTGGACCATAAAACAATAGGTGAATGTCCAATTTAAAATTTTAAGTTCTTAGACCACATTCATTCTGTGTCAGAAATCTATGCTGTGTCAAATATTTAATCACAATCCAAGTTCAGTGCTGTATCAAGCTTGAATGTTGTGTCCATACTTGCCCCAACTATTCAGGGTTCAACCTCTGCGGTCGTATCAAGCTGCGTCCAGCGGAGCATTTTATTTTGTCATGTCATTAATAAGTAGGAAGATACAATGAAATATAAGCTAAGATTCAGTCATGACAGTTTGGACATAATGGAGAATTTATTAGTCCCCTACTGACGAAGTCAAGGGGACTTTAGGTTTACACTCTGTCCGTCTGTCTGTCTGTCCGTCTGTCCATCCGTCAGTCCGGTAAATCAGTTTTCCTGACTTTTTTCTTCATGCTTGAAGATATTTATTTGACATTTGGTGTATTGTTTTATCATGACAAGTTACAGGTCAAGTTCGATTTTCACGATATTAGCTTTTCTCCTTGTTCAGTTAAAGCCCTTTCCTAGAATTAAATTTTGATGAAATACTTATTAATTACTAGATTTCTGTTCAAAGGAAATATCTCATTTTTTAACTTTCCTAGAATTAAATTTTTGATGAAATACTTATTAGATTTTCTGTTCAAAGGAAATAACTAATTTTAGCTCACCTGGCCGAAGGGCCAAGTGAGCTTTTCTCATCACTTGGCGTCCGTCGTCCGTCGTCCGTCGTCGTCCGTCGTCGTTAACTTTACAAAATCTTCTCCTCTGAAACTACTGGGCCAAATTTAACCAAACTTGGCCACAATCATCATTAGGGTATCTAGTTTAAAAATTGTGTCCGGTGACCTGCCAAACCAACCAAGATGGCCGCCATGGCTAAAAATAGAACATAGGGGTAAAATGTATATTTTGGCTTATAACTCTGAAACCAAAGCATTTAGAGCAAATCTGACGTGGGGTAAAATTGTTTATTAGGTCAAGATCTATCTGCCCTGAAATTTTCAGATGAATCGGAGAACCTGTTGTTGGGTTGCTGCCACTAAATTGGTAATTTTAAGAAAATTTTGAAGCTTTTGGTTATTATCTTGAATATTATTATAGATAGAGATAAACTGTAAACAGCAATAATGTTCAGCAAAGTAAGATCTACAAATAAGTCAACTTGACCAAAATGGTTAGTTGACCCCTTAAGGAGTTATTGCCCTTTATAGTCAATTTTAACCATTTTTGTAAATTTTGTAATCTTTTACAAAATCTTCTCCTCTGAAACTACTGGGCCAAATTTAACCAAACTTGGCCACAATCATCATTAGGGTATCTAGTTTAAAAATTGTGTCCGGTGACCTGCCAAACCAACCAAGATGGCGCCATGGCTAAAAATAGAACATAGGGTAAAATGTATATTTTGGCTTATAACTCTGAAACCAAAGCATTTAGAGCAAATCTGACATGGATAAAATTGTTTATCAGGTCAAGATCTATCTGCCCTGAAATTTTCAGATGAATCGGAGAACCTGTTGTTGGGTTGCTGCCACTAAATTGGTGATTTTAAGAAAATTTTGAAGCTTTTGGTTATTATCTTGAATATTATTATAGATAGAGATAAACTGTGAACAGCAATAATGTTCAGCAAAGTAAGATCTACAAATAAGTCAACTTGACGAAAATGGTCAGTTGACCCCTTAAGGAGTTATTGCCCTTTATAGTCAATTTTAACCATTTTTGTAAATTTTGTAATCTTTTACAAAATCTTCTCCTCTGAAACTACTAAGACAAAATTAACCAAACTTGTCCACAATCATCATTAGGGTATCTAGTTTAAAAATGTGTCCGATGACCCGCCCATGAACCAAGATGGCCGACATGGTTAAAAATAGTACATAGGGTAAAATGCAGTTTTGGCTCATATCTCTGAAATCAAAGCATTTAGAGCAAATCTGACGGGATAAAATTGTTCATTAGGTCAAGATCTATCTGCCTTTAAATTTTCAGACCAATCAGGCAACACGTTGTTGGGTTGCTGCCCTTGAATTGGTAATTTTAAGAAAATTTTGCAGCTTTTGGTTATTATCTTGAATATTATTATAGATAGAGATAAACTGTAAACAGCAATAATGTACAGCAAAGTAAGATCTACAAATAAGTCAACATGACCAAAATTGTCAATTGACCCTGAAGGAGTTATTGCCCTTTATAGTCATTTTTACAATTTTTCATAAATTTTGTAAATTTTTGTAAATTTTACAAAATATTTTCCACTGTAACTACTGGGCCAAGTTCATTATAGATAGAGATAATTGGAAGCATCAAGAATGTTCAGTAAAGTAAGATCTACAAACACATCACCATCACCAAAACACAATTTTGTCATGAATCCATCTGTGTCCTTTGTTTAATATGCACATACATGACATAGACCAAGGTGAGCGACACAGGCTCTTTAGAGCCTCTAGTTTTAAAGATTTGTAAAAGACATCATATTAAGATAAATGACATTTTGGATTTTTTCCTTTTCTTTAGTAAATTGTTTGAAGAATTTAGTGGTAGGTTTGTTTGTTTTTTTATGTAGTTTACACCATGACAAGTTATAGATCAAGTTAGAATTTCGTTCCATTACAATGAATTTTTAACGGTGAGGGACTATGTATTGCGATGCAATACTCACAGAATCTTGTTTTTCAATCTGCTTTATAAAGGATAGAATTTTGTAAATATCATTGACATTATTATATCCTTACAGCGGAACATTTGAAGAAAGTGCATTTCAATGAAGAGGTACAAGTCAAGACCGTAGAAACTGCTCCTGAAGATGTTGAAATTGATGAGGTAATTGCAATTGAGTTCATATCATCTTGAATGATGTTCATATAATTTAGGGGTGATTCAAGACAAGTCTCAAATTTTGTTGAGAATAGCTAGGCCAATGGAAATGCATCATAAACATTAATTTTCATAGAATAAGCTTGGCAAAACCAAAAAAATATTCATATTATCATACTAGATAAAATTTGATTAACGTTTTAATATGATTTTGGCAGCATCAACATTTAGGTTCAGTCTGTGGTTAAAGTTTTTTGGACATCAATAATTTTGTCAAACATACATGGAGTTAGAAAAATTTGGACTGAAGCTTGTTTATGACCAAAATACAGTATCCAGAGCAAAATTTTGAAAATATTTATTTTCATTTTCCGTATTTCACTGATAAATGAACTTAGTTTTTTTTTAAATGTTACAGTTTACATTCATATTCAGTCCAAGGTTAAAGTTTTCAGTCATCAATAACTTTGTCAAACCTTCATGGAATGTGATGAAATTTGGACATAAGCTTGTTTATGACCAAAATACAGTATCCAGAGCAAAATTTTGAAAATATTTATTTTCATTTTCAGTATTTTACTGATAAATGGACTTAGTTTTTCACATTTAACCAGTCAGGATATAACTCTATAGGGTTATTAGGAAAATATCATACATGTGTTATTACAGATACTTCCATGAGTTGTCTACTCTTTATTCCTTAAATTTTCTAAATCTGTAGTAAGATATGTTTGTTGTTTGTTAAATAAATCATAAATATTTTAATTTTTAGTATATGTAGGCACTTGGGAATTCTTGAAACTTTGCAGAAACTAAATACATAGCCTTGATTACTAATTTTGAATTACATTAATACATTTTCATCAACCATGGTAAATCAATGAGACAAGGCTTTTAAGGGATAAACTTGGCTGTAATAACAAGGCTTAGTTATTAAAGGCATGTAACTTATTATATGAGGCACTTGGGAATTACTAGGAAGCTTGCACAGAACCTCATTACATGCTCTGATCGTTATTTCTTACAATGAATTAAAATATATTGTAATTAAACATGATGTATGCCTGAGCAAATGCTTTGGAGTGATAAAGAGAAGCTGTAATAACACCCTTTAGTTATTACAGGCATATTTTTCTGTAATAACATAGGTGTACTATGCATGATTGGCAAACTATGAACTGTTATTTTCTCTAATAACCCTATAGAGTTATAGCCTTGACTGTTAACAGTCAGATTGAGTCTGAGGTTAATGTTTTCAGTCATCAAAACTGTCAAACCTTCATGGAATTTGATGAAATTTTGACAAAAGCTTGTTGATGACGAAAATACAGTATTAAAAGCAAAATTTTGAAAATATTTATTTTCATTATTCCGTATTTTACTGATAAATGGACTTAGCTTTTTTACATTTAACAAATAGATACAGTCTGGGGTTAAAGATTGTTACACATTAAATACTTTGTCAGACCTTCATAGAATTTTATGAAACTTTTTATGATTAAGAGATAATGTCTGAAGTGCACTTTTGAAAATATATTTTCATTTTCAGTATTTTCTGATAGATGAACTTTTTACAGTTAACATTTACTAACAGTCTGGGCAGTGATTTTCCTACCCTTTTTCAAATGGGGCCTGGGCCCTAGGCAATTGGGAAAAATGTGTCGTATAACGTATGAATTGGGAAAAATAAATCATTGTGTTCCAACATATTTTAAGAATGTAGATATAAGAAGATGTGGTATGAGTGCCAATGAGATAACTCTCCATCCAAGTCACAATTTGTACGTTATTTATTATTTCAAAATTCCAATTTTCAAACATATCAACTCAGTCATACAACCCTGAGATTTTCTTGTCAGTGAGATTTCTCGAACCGACACTTATATGGCATGGTATAATGTTTTCAGTGCTTAGTTCTGAGCTAGAGTCGACAACTGTCGCTGATTATGGTCGCACTCAGAGTGGAATTGACGGTCAGTCTCTCTTTGTACATAAGCAGAGTTCATTTCAAGTGAATTATGCTCAGATGTATGGGTAGAAACAGTTTGTTAAGTGTTAGTACTTGGGTTTGTGGTGATTGCTTATGTACCTTTATCCGCCACAACCAAGGCTTCATTCTGTTCTACATCCGTAAAAGTAGAAACATTTTCGTTCAAAATATATATCAGTCCCTGTAGTATCTTCAGTACTAATTTTGGATTTTTTAAAGCTCAACAAGTTTTTTTTCAATCAGTGGCATCTTTGCCTTTCTTTTATTTGCGAACATAATATTTTGAATAATGAGAGGACATGTTGTCTGTTTTGGCATGCTCGATTCACAACAAAAAAAATTAACCAAACTGGCAAATCTTTGACATTGCCTGTCAAAAAAAATTTACGTGTGAGAAAATAATGAAAACCTTTTAGTTTTTCATGTAGGCATGTATTTACAATGTTATTCAGATAATAACACAGCATCATCACTTCATATCATTCCATATTCTTATCGTTAACCACCAGACGTCATCCACATGCTGAACTAAGCTTACCCATTGTTAAAACTGATTTACGGTCGAAATATGATAGTTACCTGTCTATATTCAACATGATTACATCGGGAACAGTGCAACAATTTTGAATAAAAAAAATACCAAATCATACGAACAATAAAATTATCAATTACCTTTCCGCTACAACTTGATTGAATTGGGAATTTTACAGGTTCAATTGGGAAAATTTTAGGTATTTTCTGATTGGGAACAGGGCCGATATTCGGACCTAAAATAAAGGCAGGAAAATCACTGCTGGGATTAAATTTTTTGACATGACAAGTTTGTTAACCTTCATGGATTGTTATGAAACTTGGACAGAAGCTAATCTTCATGACCAAGAAATAGCATCTTAAGAGATAGTTTGAATCTATTTTAACATTCTGTATTTTACTGATAAATGGACTCAATTTTTATATCAACATTACACTTTTACACTGACAGCAGCAATTGTAGGCGAGACACAGGGTTCCATGGAACCCCTTACAAATTTTTAATATTATAAGATGATCTTTAACACAAAGACATAAGGAATGTGGATGTTCATATATTGTTTTCAACAAGCAAACCCAAATGAATGTGGAATGTATTATACATATTTTTGAATGCTACTCTTTTGAAATGTGAATCAGGCTTCCTTTAATTGTTCATTTCAAACCTTTTCAAAGCCAGCAATTAAATATGTTTGTCCATCTTTGTATTTATAGATTAATTCAGTCATAATTTATTGTCGTACTGATTTATGTTTTCATTAATCATGTTCTCGCTTTGACTTTATGCCAACTTTTGTACATAATTAAACAGGAAAAGATAGATAAAGTTTTACAGTTGATACAGAATGCAGATCCTACCGGAGAAACTCAACCAGATTCCCAAGAAATGTTACAGCTAGAAGGTACTAAAACTCGTATTTTCTGTAGATCAAACATTTATCATGCTGTATCGTCATGCCATTTTCTGTAGATCAAACATTTATCATGCTGTATCATCATGCCATTTTCTGTAGATCAAACATTTATCATGCTGTATCGTCATGCCATTTTCTGTAGATCAAACATTTATCATGCTGTATCGTCATGCCATACATATCTCTTTCTACTGCAAGTGTTCAGTTTTGGTTACATTGCAACCATTGTAGCATTGACTGTACATTAATTCATGCACTGATTAGTAAATTTTGTGATATTCACCTACAGGAAGATATCAAAATGTTCATATATGCTGTATGAGATATATACCTGCAGCAGGTGAGAGGAAATTATTTTGAATATTTTGACAGATCAAATCAAGGCATATTCAACTTTTATTACAAAATGTTAGCAAACCATTAGACAAGATTTGTATATAAGAACATACATCAAATATATTGAACACAATATGAATTATTTTAGTAACAAATAAGGTCTTGTATACAATGTATACTACTAGATGTTTAAATGCTAGAAATTCTCTTAATTTTTTCAGAACAGTGTAAAGCAATGGGACCTTTAATTGATTGTGAATTAGAGAAAATAGATAAGTAAGTTACTTGTTAGACTGATTATAGAAAATAACTTATGACAAATTTTACATCATGTACTGTAATTAAGTCACTGAACCACACAAAACTTTGGTCCACCCTTGTATGCCCAACTTTTACCACTTAATTTGTATAACTCAGGGCTCGACAATAACGCTTGTTTGATTGTCTGGTACCAGAGAGAAAAAAGGGTCGGACAAGTAAAAGCCATATCAAGCTTGTCCGACGGGACAAGTAAAATCATTCTGTAGAAAATAAATTAAATCCAACTTTGATGATCAAAGTAATAAACAAAAAACAAGAAAAGAAGATAAAAACAAATATTAATTTGACATGTTTACTTGCAATCGATAATTTAAAACTGGTTCTTTGTCAGATACTTTATAACAGATAAAAGGCATACTATTCTCGGAAACCAGTCTTACCAATCGGAATCAGCGGTGCTCTTTGTATATAAGGTAACAAGACAGTTCGGCAACGGCACGGAAACGAATTGGCTCCATGTTTTAATCGATGGAGACATTTCGGGATCAAGACAAACCAGTACCTCCTTTCCCTCGTTATTCTGTTGCTTTATAATATATATATGATAAATTTTATTTAACAAAAACATTTTAAAAATAAAATGAAGAAATTATTGACCATAGAATTCAGAAAATCATATTTGATCATATTAAGACAAACAATTTTTGATTGTGTTTGAATAAACATTTTAATATATTAAAAACAAAGCTGATTGTAGTAAGACATTAATCTTATCATAATAATCAATATTTTATCAACATAAAAGACAATAAAGACCAGGATACAAACCAAATGAGTGTAGACTGACAGGCCTACCAAACTGTGCCTGATGTACAGAATCTGATGAGATATTTATTGGCTTTGATAAAACTAGAACCTAAGTCCTGTGACTAGACATGACAAGATTCAGTTGTTCTCGACTCATATTTTTGAAAAGGATATCAAGAGATATAAATCAAATTCTGTTCTATTGTTTTACTTCATTTTGTTCATTGAATCAACCTAATATACAAAAAGGTTAATATAAAGGTTTTTTTGGACAAGTTACAATTCCATTCGGACAAGTAAGTTTTTGTATGTATTTCCTATTGGGCAAGTTGGAAAAAAGTTATTGTAGAGGCCTGTAACTAGTGAATATGAATACTTTTTGTGCCGTCGCTTGGCAAATGGGGCATTAAGTATTATCTTTGACCTTCCTCCGTCATTCTGTCTGTCCCATTTTCATTTCCACACTCAAACTAAAGTTTT
>JAASAO010001217.1:0-45336 GCA_017311375.1 Mytilus coruscus
TTCGGCCGTTGTCTCCTCTTTGGTTGGGTTGTTGTCTCTTTGACAAATTCCCATTTCATAACATGTATGCAGATTTTTCTTAAATTACAATAATCAATCACGCAATTTCATCCATTATTGAAAATAAGCAAAAATAAATGCACACAAAATTTAACATTGTTATTAAAGTTTTTTTTTTTAATTCAAAACAGTTCTGTTAATTTCCTTGTTTGATTTATTTCATATTTTGAAAGCCTTTATAGCTAGCTAGATGGTATGCCGGGGCGAATCCAGCCATTTTAAAAAGGGGGTTCCAAACCCAAGACAAAGGGGGTGTTCCAACTATATGTTCCCATTCAAATGCAATTGAAAAAAAGGGGGGTTCCAAGTAGAACTTTCAACCCAAGTGTCCAGCGTTAACACACAAATAATTATGTTTTCTAAAATTTATAGCTTAGACTGCAAACTTTGAATAAAATTTTTAAAAAAAATCATTCTTTGAAAATTATTTTAAATTTGAAACAAATTTCTTCACTAGTTCCAATAAAATATGGTACTGTCCTGGCAGATTTTTTATACGACCGCAAAAATATTTTGCGGTCATATATTGGTATGACGTTGGCGTCGTCTTCGTCGTCCGGCGTCGTCGTCGTCGTCGTCCGAAGACATATTGGTTTCCGCACTCTAACGTCGTCGTCGTCGTCACGCTTCCCAATGATCAAAATTATATTGTCAAACTGCTATATAACCAATGAAATTTTTCTGATAAAGTGGTTGGTTCAAATTTTTGAAATTTTATATTTTTGTCTCTAACTTTAAACGAGTTTAAGTGAATGGATCTCTATGAAATTTTACCATAAGGTTCAATACCACAAAAGGAAGGTTGGGACTGATTTTGGGGGTTATGGTACCAACAGTTAAGGAATTAGGGGCCAAAAAGGGGCAAAAAAAAGAGCATTTTTGTAACTTCCAGACATTAACTTGTGTGTAAGTGTATGGATCTCTCTGACATTGTACCACAAGGTTCCATATCACAAAGGAAAGGCTGGAATTGATTTTGGGGGTAATTGCCTCAAAATTTTAGGAATTAGGGGCCAAAAAAGGGGCAAAAAACAAGCATTTTTCTAGTTTCATGACAATAACTTGTGTGTAAGTGTTTGGATATTTCTGAAGTTGTACTACAAGGTTCCATATCACAAAGGGAAAGCTGGAATTGAGTTTGGGGGTAATTGCCCAAAACGTTTAGGAATTGGGGACCAAAAAGGGGCCAAAAATAAGCATTTTTCTAGTTTCCAGACAATAACTTGTGTTCAAGTGTATGGATCTCTCTCAAATTGTACTGCAAGGTACCATACCACAAAGGGAAGGCTGGGATTGATGATGGGGGTAATTGCCTCAATATTTTAGAAATTAGGGCCAAAAAGGGCAAAAACAAGCATTTTCTAGTTTCAGGACAATAACTTGTGTGTAAGTGTATGGATCTTTCTGAAATTGTACTACAAGGTTCCATATCACAAAGGGAAAGCTGGGTTTGAGTTTGAGGGTAATTGCCCTAAACGTTTAGGAATTTGGGGCCAAAAAGGGGCCAAAAAACACATTTTTCTAGTTTCCAGACAATAACTTGTGTTCAAGTGTATGGATCTCTCTGAAATTGTACTGCAAGGTATCATACCACAAAGGGAAGCCTGGGATTGAGTTTGGGGTGATGAATCATAAGGGGGTTCAAAAAATTTGGAGGGGGGATTTTTTTTCCTTTTTTTTTCTTTTAAAATTTTCTATTTTAAGTTGGTTATTTCTGATTTATATATAAAAGCAAATAATAATGATATGGTAGGAGATACACACCAAACAGGATGTGTAAATTATTATAGAATAAGTATTGTGCAATAGCAAGAATTTTTCAATTGCACAGTATTGCACAATAGCAAGAAATCTTCAATTGCACAGTATTGCGCAATAGCAAGAAATCTTCAATTGCACAGTATTGCGCAATAGCAAGAAATATCCAATAGCACAATATTGCGCAATAGCAAGAAATTGTCAATTGTACAGTATTGCGCAATAGCAAGAAATATTCAATTGCACAGTATTGTGCAAAAGAAGATACTTCGTATAAATTGCTTATTTCTTGACCAATTTCAATGGGGTTTTATCCTTGAATTCTTGGGGTTCTTTAATATGCTGAATCTAACCGTGTGTTAAGTTTTTGGATTTTGGGCCCCGTTTTTAAATTGGTCCACATTGAGGTCCAAAGGGTCCAAAATTAAACTTTGTTTGATTTCATCAAAAATTGAAGGGGGCCTCGGTGGCCGAGTGGTCTAAGTAGTTACTACTGTAATCACTAGCCAGTCAACACTGAGGTTGTGAGTTCGAACCACGCTCGTGCGGGTGCACTCGACTCCGATCTTAATTGACTAGGATTGTTAGTTTTCCTATCGAAGGTCGGTGGTTTTCTCCGGGCACTCCGGCTTCCTCCACCAATAAAAACTGGCCGCCACGAAATAGCCCAAAAGCGGTGCTTAAAAGTGGCGTTAAAACACCAAAAATCAAATCAAAATCAAATCAAAAATTGAATTATTGGGATTCTTTGATATGCCGAATCTAACCGTGTATTTAGATTCTTAATTTTTTGTTCCATTTTCAAATTGGTCTACATTAAGGTCCAAAGGGTCCAAAATTAAACTTAGTTTGATTTTAACAAAAATTGAATTCTTAGGGTTCTTTGATATGCTGAATCTAAACATGTATTTAGATTTTTGATTATGGGCCCATTTTTCAAGTTGGTCCAAATCAGGGTCCAAAATTAAACTTAGTTTGATTTTAACAAAATTGAATTCTTAGGGTTCTTTGATATGCTGAATCTAAACATGTATTTAGATTTTTGATTATGGGCCCAGTTTTCAAGTTGGTCCAAATCGGGGTCCAAAATTAAACTTAGTTTGATTTTAACAAAAATTGAATTCTTAGGGTTCTTTGATATGCTGAATCTAAACATGTATTTAGATTTTTGATTATGGGCCCATTTTTCAAGTTGGTCCAAATCGGGGTCCAAAATTAAACTTAGTTTGATTTTAACAAAAATTGAATTCTTAGGGTTCTTTGATATGCTGAATCTAAACATGTATTTAGATTTTTGATTATGGGCCCATTTTTCAAGTTGGTCCAAATCGGGGTCCAAAATTAAACTTTGTTTGATTTCAACAAAAAATGAATATATGGGGTTCTTTGATATGCTGAATCTAACCATGTATTTAGATTATAGATTTTTGGGCCCCGTTAGCAACTTTGTCCACATTGAGGTCAAAAGGGTCCAAAATTAAACTTTGTTTGATTTCCTCAAAAATTGAATTCTTGGGGTGCTTTTATATACTGAATCTAACCATGTATTTAGATTTTGGATATTGGACCATAATAGGTGAATGTCCAATTTAAAATTTTTAAGTTCTTAGACCACATTCATTCTGTGTCAGAAACCTATGCTGTGTCAAATATTTAATCACAATCCAAATTCAGAGCTGTATCAAGCTTGAATGTTGTGTCCATACTTGCCCCAACTGTTCAGGGTTTGACCTCTGCGGTCGTATCAAGCTGCGCCCTGCGGAGCATTTTATTTTAGTTAGAGAAATGATTAAAGAATAAATTTATAGATTTTTTGAATGATTTGGTCCTAATAATATCAAAAAAGTCTGCCAGACAATGGTAATGAAAATACTATTTCATTTATAATTAAAAAGTTACATTGATTTCCGCCATTTATACAAACATTTAACATAGTTGGCTACTGTCCTGGCAGATTTTTTTTTAAGTTTACAAAATAAAAGTTCATAAAATTTTATATTTTCATAAAGCTGATAATTCAAACTTTCCAATGAACACACATTTTCTTGCCAGACATGCATTTTGAACAAAATATTCAAATTTATCCATTGATTTTGAGCGAATTTCAACAAAATTTCTGACGCAAAAGGCTACTGTCCTGGCAGATTTTTTTTGTGGTAATGAAATAAAAGTCCATATTTTTTTTATATTTTCTTAAAGCTTATATTTTAAACTTTCCAATGAACCAAAATTTGCTTACCAGACATTCATTTTGAAGAAGATCTTTAGCTTTATATTTTGATTTTGAGCTGATTTCAACAAAATTTCTAACGTAATAGGCTACTGTCCTGGCAGGTTTTTCTACCTTTAAAAGACAAAATAAACATTGAATTATAGATTTTTGAAATGATTGTTCCCTAAACTTTATAATCGTACAAAAATAGTATGCCAGACAGTTGTTTTGGAGAAATTATTTCAATTATAAGTAAATTTTTCTCGGCAATTTCAGCCATTTTTTTCTTAAAATTTAACTGTCCTGGCAGATTTTTTAACTTATTACTTTTTTATTTTAATTTTTTTTTTACAAATAATGTAAGTAAATACCCTGGTCTTTATTATACAATTTAAATTTTAACAACATGTTAGTTAAAACAAAAGTTACAGATGAAAACGTATCGAAAATGAATTATAGTTATCTCGTACCATTGTAAACTCGTACCAATGTCAACTCGTACCACTAAAAAACTCGTACCAATGCAAACTCGTACCACTGCTAACTCGTACCACGGTAAATTCATACCATTGTAAACTCGTACCAACTTATTTAAATGCATTCAAATGGTGTTTAATGATGAATATATACTTTAATTTTACTCAATACCTCTTAAATCTGTAAAAGTTTATAATTTGAAATTACAATGACCAATTTGTAGTTAATTTTCCTTGTCTAATTGGATAGAAAACCGTGGCAGATTGGCTTTGTTGTCTCCCTTGAATAGACTCTTTTTAAACTTTTACTGACAACTATTTGATTTAATTTTAATCATTCCAAATCAGTAACATTGAATAGATTTGGGTATTTTTCTATTGTTTTAAAAGGAATTTTATTTAATGAAAGAATTTATTTATTGTGTTTTAAAGGTTTAAAATTGTTTATTACCAACAGTTAGAAAGTATGAAATTTATTTATATACAATGTTCAGCACTTTGTAGCAGAATAACACCATGCTTTTATTTCATAAATTTGATAGATCATTATCATTCTTCTCATGTATATATATATACAATATTAGGTCAATGTTAGAAAATATGAACTTTATTGTATGAGGCTGAGAAACTGGGAAGTGCGAGGTTTTACCATTGCACAAAATAAAGCTGTGTTACTATATTTAGGAAATAAACACAACTAGTTGCAGTATAAATCACCTTTAGTGGAAGATATGCATCGCTCTTTCTAGTTAAGTAGCTGATATATGAAATGGCACCTGAGATCACCCTCGGTTTTAAGTGGGATTCGTGTTGCTTAGTCCTTAGTGAATGACCAGTAGGCATAATGGTAGTGTCATAATCAACCAATAATCACACAATCAAAGGAATTTAATTAAAATCTGGTATAAAATTCAAAGATATTTTAATTTTTTGTATAAAGCTTAAAAAAAATAATCATAAAACATTCGTATTTTTGTCTAAGTTTTCATTAAAATCTAGTATAAAATTCAAGTAATTCAACTTTTTTTATTAAGTTTACCAATAAAAAATCATAAAACATTCGTATTTTTGAATATATTTTTAATGGTACGAGTTTGCAGTGGTACGAGTTCTGATTGGTACGACTTCCCAGTGGTACGAGTTTACGTTGGTACGAGTTAACTTTTTTGGTACGAGTTTACGTGGTACGAGTTTACAATGGTACGAGTCAACTTGCTTCCTCGAAAATAACTGTCCTGGTTTTATCTGTCCTGTTAATAGACCTTCTCTAATATTTCTAGGATTGAAAACTTCGAATTTCGTAATAAAAAATTATTACTTTCACTAATCTCTCATATTTTAGACGATCTACAATTTTTTTTCGTCGCGTTAAGGAACGACTCCGGAACATTTGTTAGGTTTTTATACTTTTTCCATTTGTGCTCCTTTATTTTAAAGAGCTATTTTGCGGGAAAGAAGAAAAATGAATAGTCGTCCACGAAGAAAATGTGTATCTGTCAGTTTTGTTGCGGACGAAGACGTTATTCAGCATATAGTAGACGCGCACGAAAAGTCTTCCAGAAAGGGTGAAGAATTTATTTGGGTTTATGTTGTCTTTACATAGTCACGGGGATGAAAACAATCCATCACGGCGTCAGGGTCCAGATAGCTTGGTTTGTGCAATGTATTATATAAAGAGTAGGAGATGTGGTATGATTTGCAAATGAGACAACTATCCGCTAAAGTTCAAATAAAATGGATGTAAGCAATTATAGGCAACCTTACAGTTTCAACAATGTTGAAAGTATATCTGCGTTATGGAAATTTCGACTGCAGATTAACCACATAGAAGTAGAAGAACAATGAGACAAACCCATATGGTATACAGGTATACAGTCTGCTATGATAGGGCGGACATAAAAAATATGAAACAATTCAATTGAGAAAACTAACAGCCTAATTTATAACAAAATTATTTACGAAAAACAAATATGACAGACATGAACCAACAACAACCACTGAACTACAGGCTCCTGACTTTGGACAGGCACACAAAGAATGTGGCGAGGTTAAACATGTTTATAAGGTAGCAACCCTCCCATAACCTGGGACAGTGATATAACAGCACAATATAAGAACAAACTATAAAAATCAGTTGAAAAAGGCTTAACTCATCAGATTGATACAGGAAAGAAAAACATCGAACAAAAACAGAAACAGTACATGGCAGGGTAGATATCCATCCCTCATCCTTAACAACAAACACATTCACACAAAGTACAGATCTGAGAGTACTCACAGTTACTGACAGCTAGTTCAAAGCCAATAACAACTTATGTAATATATTTACTTTATAATAATACAATCCAGTTTCTATAACTAATTTATTAACAAGTACATTGTTTGATGGTCAGACTACAGAATGACAATATGTGTATAAGAACTTCAATTGAACTCTTAAGTTATGTTTATTTAAGAACGTGCAGACATGGGAGGGTTGCTGATCTGTCAATTATAATTACTGTAACAGATGATACGATAATAAAGTGCGGTGAACTTTATAACACTTCTCCGGCCTTAGATAAAAACAAATTAAAAACAAATTAACTCAATTACAGAAAATTAATGTCTTTTCACAGCTACTAATTGATAAGTCCATATCAGTTTGAAAACAAATAAAAATGTCAGATCACAAAGATTCATTCATTAAAGTTTGCCTGCCCTAAAACTATAATGTCCTACTAAGAAATTAAAAATAAAAATGTTCGCACTGGTCATAGATATAGGAAGATGTGGTGTGAGTGCCAATGAGACAACTCTCCATCCAAATAACAATTTATAAAAGTAAACCATTATAGGTCAATGTATGGCCTTCAACACGGAGCCTTGGCTCACATTCAAAACAACTGCCAGTTTGATTACATTTACTTGATAACAAGGCACACAATATATCATTGTCGAGTTCTGATCAGAATTCAGTGTAGATTTCTTTATAATTGAAAAGTTCTCTTACAGTCAGTATTGATAATTGGCTGAACTTAAATAGCTTGATCAAGCTTTGAAAGAGTGTCATAACTTTTTTGCCATCTAAAATATCATCTATTATCTTTGCCATTGTTCCCAACGAACTATATATGTTGCTATTGTTTCTGAGGCTTTCTCTGGTCAAAACTGGGTAGACATCAGAATACAGCTGGTACTATGAGACCTGATCCAACAGTTTCGTGATATTTCCATCCCTTTGGCCTGTGGAAATCTGTTGGCTAGATTTGAAACTAAAAAGAAAAGTATTTTATTATTTGATTACCATTAAGCACGTTAAATGCTTAATCAAATTGCTACATTGTAGTTCTGCTCTCACATGTATTGTTATGATTGTAACATGGGGTGCACAACGTTACTCAATAATTTAAACTTGAACTCCCAAATATAATTTGTAAATCTTGAAATTTATCGAATGCGTACACATCGTTTTTGCTTATCAATCGGCTCTTTACGACGGTAAACAAGCGACTATTTCTGTCAACATTTCCTAAGTGAATTTGAAAGAAAGAAAGTCACAAAATCGTAAAACTAATCACAAACTACTTACCTCAGGGCTTTTGCGGTACATACAGAAAAAAAAACGCTTTAATGGTACCAAACCTTCGGTCCTTTTGTCTGAAACAATAGTATAACATCACAACATAAAAAAAACACGATAAAACATCAATTGGAAGGCTTAACTCAATCAAAAACGTAAATTAACACACTATGAACGAATAAATTCGATCTGTGATACATGTTGTTATTTATCCTCTAAATATTCTTACACTAAATGCTATGTACACACATGCACTGTGAAGTACTTAAGGCACTTCAAATGGTTGTGAAGATTATTATGCCTTGGTATAAATCAACCATTTAATTCAACACAAAATCCTTTAAATGCGATGGTTCTTTTCTTATTCTCTTCGGAGGATAGCGTGGTTCTATTTGTTCAGTCAAGTTTGACGGTTTCTCGATTTTCTGGTTGTTTGGTCTCAGGACTACTTTTCAGTCAGGGGACTTACTTAAATGAGTGATTATCTAACTCACTGATTCAAGTAACATTATGTCCATAAAGGTTGGAAGTAAGAGTTGTCTTTCTTTAATAATCACCTATTTAAGTAGTACAAATTAATCACTAGACTAAGTAATTTAATTTTATTGTAGCTTTAAATATAGAATACTAATGATCCAGGGACTAATTATGTTGCTAAAATTATCAGGACCAACATCTGTGTTGATAGGATGACTGGGTCATGTCAGGTGATGACCTTGTACTAAATCTAGGATAATGACATAAAAATCACTTGTTTAAGTATCATACCTCAATTTCATTCCAAAAAATCACTTCTTTAAGTATCATTATTTTAATAACCCCCACTAATTTCAACACCCCCGAACAGTGAAATTTTGATCGCGAACAGTAGAATTTTATTACACAATCTATAAGATGAAACCTTGAATTTTACAGGAAAAATACAGCCACTGCTGGGAAAAATCTGTTAAGAAAATATCAGTTCATTATGTAAAGCCATTTTTATAGCATTTTTTCAACTAAAATAGAATTTGCAGCTAAATGATTGCATCAAAGGCATAAACCTTGCTGCTTAAAAGAAGCAAAAAGTTCATTTTTTTCAATTTTACTAATGAAAAGATATTATCTAAACCTACATGTATGTGTTTAAAATTTTGGTAAAACTACAAAATCACAATTTGTTACAAAACTTTGAATTTGCTATTTAAATAAGTGATTTAAAAATCACTTATTTCAATAAGTCCCCTGACTGCTTATTGGTATAGTTATTTCTGGTCAAACAAATCCCTGTCATTGTCACATTTTTTTCATTTTCGTTGTTTGTGCAATCAAAATTTCGTACTCTGATGTGATCAAGATGTCTCCGAATGACATGTCCATCTGGCAATTTGATATAAAATGAAAGTGGTCCTGATTGTTTTAAAACTTCTACCGGAAGCCTTTTAATCTTTGAACCAATTGCGAAATTTCGGGAAAATACTCCCTGTTCTACATTAATTTGTCTGTTCACAGATTTCTGGTCTTAATAGTATTTTTGTTTTTGTTGTTTCTCCTGAACTCGCTTCTCTATATTCGGAAAAACTAAATCTACATGTAGACATGCTAGACGTGACTTAAGTTTCCTTTTCATCAGCAATCCTGATGGTGCCAATCCTGTCGTCGTTTGTGGCGTTATACGGTAGTAAAACAGAAAACGGTTCAACTTTTCCTGGACAGTTCCTTCTTTGAAACTTTGAACTGCTCGTTCAGCACAACCATTACTAGCTGGTTGCCACGGCGCGGAAGTGCGATGTTCAATTCCATTTGATGTTACATAATCGGCGAATTCCTTACTAGTAAATGCCGCTCCATTATCACTGATGATGAGATCACATAATCCATGTGTTGCAAACGTTTGTTGAAGTTTTGCAATCGTAGCTTCGGATGTTGTAGAATTCATGACGTGTATGTCCATCCATTTTGAATACGCATCAACCATAACTACAGTCTTCACGCTTAACCACAAGTCCTACGGCATTGGCTTGTAAAATTGCTTTCAGACTTGTAAAATTCTTCTCTACAAGCCAACAGAATCCAACTAAAATGTTTTTTAAAATGAGCTTCGGGCTTGTGGACTCAAAAGTTAATCGTGAAGGCTGTAACTAGAAATGATTTCTTCATGAATGGTGCTGCAAAGTCTATATGTATTCTTGACCACAGATGGCTCGGATATTCCCACAGATGTAACGGTGCTTCTGCTGGTAATTTTTGGTTTTCCTGACAACTGTAACAATTAACTACAGTTAATTCCAAGTCATTGTCCATTTCCAGACACCATATATAGCTTCTTGCTAGATAAAGGCAACAGTAGTATACCACTGTTTGAAACTCAGAAATCGATAGAGATAAAAACAAATCCGGGTTACAAACTAAATAAAAACTGAGGGAAACGCATCAAATATAAGAGGAGAACAACGACACAACAAAAACACAACATTAAAATGTAACACACACAGAAACGAACTATAATATAACAATGGCCATTTTCCTGACTTGGTACAGGACATTTTAAGAAAAAAATGGTGGGTTGACTTTTCATTCTAGTAATCCCTGGATGTCCTCGGTGTAATTCATTTAATATGGCCTCAAGCCCTGACTACACAGTTCATTTTTTCGACTATAATACAGTCTTATGTCTTCACCGGGACATTTTGACGTCCACCCATTCAAAATGTATCTAAGCACCATAAACAGTATCGTGTCCTTGCGTGTCCACTTTTGAATCTGTTTAGCATCAACTGGCGTAGTGGCTAAATGTTCCATTAATAATATTGTATCACCTGGTGTTGGTGTCTTTTCATTGTTTGTTTTCAGGGGTAGTCTACTTAGTCCCACCTTTGAATTCGAGATGCGTCCATTGTCGGTATAGGTTTATCTTCTCGAAATAAACCTATGAGCAGCTTGTGATCAGTTATGATTGTAACAGGGTGTCCATACAAAAATTGATGAAATTTCTTGATACCAAATATTATGGCCAGACTCTCCTTCTCAAGAACGGAATAATTCTTCTTGGCTGATGTAAGTGTTTGAGATGTATAAGCTATCGGTTTGTCACTGCCGTCGTCCATCTTATGAGAAAGTACGGCCCCGACTCCATACAGAGATGCATCACATGCTAAGATTAATTTCTTTTTCGGATGGAAATGTACAAGTACTGATGTGGATTTCAACAGCTGTTTTGACTCTATGAACGCTTTTTCCTGTTCTTTTTCCCAACTCCATTTTGTGTCTTTCTGTAGAAGTACATGCAGCAACTTTAACAAGTGAGACAAATTTGGTAAGAATCTATTGTAATAGTTCAACATTCCCAGATAAGCTTTCAATTCTGTCGCCTTTGTCGGACTTGGGGCTTTATCGATCGCCTCAACTTTACTCTCCACTGGATAGATTTCCTGTTTGTTTATTTTAAATCCTAAATAAACAACTTCTTCGGCCATAAACACACACTTCTGTTTCTTTAACCGAATTCCTGTTCTCTTAAATCTAGACAAAACCTCAGAAAGAGTATTAAGATGTTCCTCTCTTGTTTTACCTGTTATCAGTATATCATCTACTCGAACCAAAACCTTGGAGATACCGTGAACAACATTTTCAAGTGTTCTCTGGAAAATATCTGTACTGGATGCTACACCATATGAGAGGCCTATTGTATCTATATAAACCCTTATGCGTGTTTATAGTCACATACCTTTTACTGTCCTCATCAAGTTCAATTTGTTGACTATGCTTGAATTAAATCCAATTTTGTATATTCTTGTCCTCCTCCAAGCATTGCGTATACGTATAAATCCTCAGTTTTAGGAATCTGATAATTATCCAACTTTGAAACGGCATTAACGGTTACCTTGTAGTCACCACAAATTCTTATAGATCCGTTCTCCTTAACTACAGGTACTATTGGAGCGGCCCAGTCTGAAAATTCCACTTGCTGAATTTGACCCTCCTTCTCAAGACGTTCAAGTTCCATCACTACTTTATCCTTCAACGCTTACGGCAAAGGGTGAGCCTTGAATATTTCGGTACAGCACTCTCATAAACATAAATCTTGGCTTTCATGCCTTTTACAGTTCCAAGTTCATCTTTGAAAACCTCCTTATTTGCTTCCAAGATCACATTTAAATCACTCGGTTGATTATCACTTCCAACAACGGAAAAAATATCCTTCCAATCCAGTCGGAGTTTGTTCAGCCAGTCTCGACCAAGTAAATTCGGACCTTTACACTTCACTATCAGTATTGGCAATATTATGCTTTCCTTCTTGTAATTGACATTGACGATTGCATGTCCTATTACAGGAATCTATTCTCCCATGTATGTACGGAGTTTAGCACTTGTCGGTTCTGAATTTCGACTTGTATTCCTTGTAAGTATCCTCGCTCATCATGGAAACTGACGCTCCAGTATCTATTTCCATGGCTATTTCACATTCATTCACCTCGATTTGCACTTTATATGCCTCATTAGATTAATTTCCAACATGAAAAACTGAATACACTTCATTTTCACTTTCACTTTCGCTACTTGCATCCAGCTCCATAAAATGAGCTCATGGTTTAAAACGTGATTTAAACTCTTTGCGATTTTCACTTAAATCACCATTGAAAGATTTGTTACGACATTTCTTTGCTATGTGTCCTTTCTTCTTTACAACTGTGGCATTTTGCCTCCTTAAATCTATAATCGGCAGCTAAGTGATTTCCTCCACACCGGTAACAATCTCCTTTCGAATTTCCCAGAGTTGTTTCTTGTGTATGATTTTGAAACTTTGTTGACTTGTTTCTGAATTGTTGCATTTGTCCCACTCGCTTGGATGTCTTGTGCGTTAATCTCAGCAGTCTCCATAGCGGTAGCAATTTCCAATGCCTTGTCAAAAGTTAGATTTGGCTCTGCTAACAGCCTCCTCTGTATGTGGTCACTCTTTATTATGATGACTAACCTGTCTCATAACATCGCATTTACATTTTGTAACATGTCACCATAATTACAGTGTTCTGTCAGACTTCTTAGTGCTGCAATAAAAGTCCTTACTGACTCATCGCTGTGTCTTGTCCTACTGTTAAATTTGAATCTTTGAATTATTTCTGATGGTACTGGATCTTGGTGATCTTTCACTAATTTCATTAAATCAGCAAGTGATTTATTTCCTGGTTTGGCTGGTGCTAATAAATCCCTAATTAATTTGTAGATATTCTTCCCACATACACTCAAGAAAATATCTCTTTTCTGGTCTTCATCGTCCATTTCATTAGCGTTAAAATAATGTTCCCTTCGTTCTACATACTGTGTCCAATCTTCGGATTCATCAAAAGAGTCTAATTTCCCATAAGTCGACATTGTTACGTGTAGAAATTCACATTTATTACAGTTTTCCTCATCGCCAATATGTGTAATATATTTTCTTTATAATAATACAATCCAGTTTCTATAACTTATTTATTATAAAGTACATCGTTTGATGGTCAGACTACAGAATGACCAGTGGTGGATCCAGAACTTTTCATAAGGGCCCAAGGGGAGGGGGAGGGGGGCTTCAGTGATTCCATATATAATCAACCAAATTTTTCCCACAAAAGGGGGGGGGGGGGGCCAGGCCCCCCTGGATCTGCCTATGATGACAATATGTGTATAAGAACTTCAATTAAACTCTTAAGTTATGTTTATTTAAGAATGTGCAGACATGGGAGAGTTGCTGATCTGTCAATTATAATTACTGTAACAGATGATACGATAATAAAGAGCGGTGAACTTTATCACAACTTATATAAAAAATCATGTATTTAGGACTAAAATATCAATCAGTACACATCCAACACCCAATGGATTTAGTATATGTATAAAGACATCATTAACAGGTAGAGAAAAACATGGCCAATTGATGACCTTGTACAATGCCAAAATATAGGTATCAACAGATTGTAGTACCGTGAAAGTACATATGTGTTATATTTAGTATGGTTTTAATTTACTGATAACAAAATCAATATTTATACCAGTATAAACAATAATCAAAGAGTTTGATTACAGTGTTGAATAGGTAACCTTTTAGAATAAGTTTATTTAAAGGATTGATAAGTTTACCCGTGTCGTATTTAATTTCTGGGCTTGGTTAAAAACATCACCCTATAATTTTGCATGTTTAGAATGTGCTATTCCGTTTGAAATAAGTTTTCTGCAGGTACAGCCAAACTTGCAAACCAAATCTTTGAATCTGTTATGTCTATGGATGAATTTTGTAAAGGTTGTAAAAATAATTTGTGGTAACGAAATCCCTGACTTAATAATTTACCAGTAATACATAGATTACGCTAATTGAAACTCAAAACGTCACTACAGACATGGACCTAAGGAATGAGGTGAGATATATATGTATAAACACTGTAAGACATGGTAAGATGGTGCCAAAAGAACGTCACCGTAAGAAAAAGGAAAATTCCAAAATAGGGAAAGAAAAATCATCCCTTGTGACGTAAATTTATGTACAGTTTCTAGTGTAAAACTAAATGTCTAAAGCTAGGAAAGGACACTTATTGCTGTTGATATTTGATTTATTTAAGATTAAAGTTCCTGTGGGTAAATTTCAGCAGTATATTTAGAGAATTCTTGATTAATTAACAAAAAAATATCATCCAGATAATGGTATTGTTGTTGAATTTATCGATAAGATGGAATTTAGACAGTTCTTTACTGAGTTTGGCCATAAACTGTGAATCATACGCCTTTACAGGTGTGAATATGTTCAATAATGTTGTCATTTTGAACCAACAGATTAACAGAAATAGCCGGAATGGCGAGTTTAATACACCGAGATTAAATATACAATGACAATGAGAAAAAAAATAATTGAATGATTTCCTTGAAAATAAACATGATAAACTTCAAATTTTTAAATCTAGCAGAGAAGAAAACTAAAAAAAGAAAATTTTCAGTTACATTCTCTGCAATTAACATATTGATTCAAATAAGAAGAGTAAAGAATAAAACTAATGCTATATTTCCACAAATTTAATAGAGGGATACCATTGCACATGTGTTTAATTAAGTTTACCAGATTTCTTTAAAACTTGTATTTCGATGTATACGTAATAAAATTCAAGTAGCAATCACCTGGAGATTATTTCTCGGGGGAATTATTTTTTTAAATAGAATACCGATCATCATTTCTTTCATAAAAGGATTAGCATTCAGTAGAAATTAAGGCTAATTAATTAGCTGTTAAACAAGTTGACTCCAGATCAAAAGAGACTAATTTTCCTCATCAAATAAACTTTTAGTCACACAATTTTTGTTATGAATAGAGCGTGTTTGTTTTTATATGAGGTGTTATAAGTGGTCCCTCAATATATCTAAATGTCTGCATGGTATACTTAGCCATACGTTTTAGTGGTTTGGTGGGTGTAAATTCAACATGGTTATTCAAATAATGATATAATTTTGTATGCAGACCGAAGACTTTTAGGGAATCAATGTCTCGCGGTTGTTACTATTCGTCTTAGGTGTGTAAGTTGTTGAACGAAAATTGAATAATGATATTTATATGCAAACTCGAGGATCTGCAATTTATATGATTTATGTGAAAAAAATACAGAGTACGGGGCGGGTGGTATGACACCAAGTCAGCCAAAACCTACCCGAATTATAAATCATAGCCTCCTTACTTAATTGAATCTGAAATAAAGATTGTCAAATAAAAAAGCAGCGCTTTTGCTGAGGACTAGAGTTGAAAAATAGCATTTGCTAATAATCCAATATAGTAAAACGTATATTCCCGAGCGTATAATCTGAGACTACTAGATATATACTGTGTTATAGTAGTCTCAGGTATAGTTAGGTGGTATTTTAAACTACATATGTTAAAACAGATGTGATCCGTGCACTACAGCGGAATTATGGCTTTAGTTCTTATAATACGCACAAAAATTAATTGGGCTAATTTGGTCTCTGTCATTGGCAATAATATCCCACATCTTTTTATTCAATATAAATCGTAAATCTTGAATATTTTGTAATCAATTTATGCAGCTTGATAGAAACGTAGATCCACTTAGATACCAATTGTTCTCTTTTCTTCTATTTCACAAATGAACCGCCGAAGCAGAGATATCTATAGGTAGTCACGCTTAGTTGGAATTTCATATGCTATTTCACTAGGTTCACATTATCATACACTATAACAATTGTGATGACGAATTTCTTAATCTGTTTTGAACAATCGAATTGAAATATAAATCTGTGATTATACTATGCTTATGTTCATAACTTCGAGGAAGTTAAGCAAGTTAAAGATTGATCTGAATTTAGACCAGATTTGTTCTGGAGGTTTCTTTTTTTTCAATATACATATTTATATGTCATGTATGTGACCATCTATAGTTCCGTAACTTTTTATCTGTATTAACCAATGATCGACATTTGTGTGCTTTTTGTGAAACACTAGAAATATCTATATGTTTCAAAATGTCCATAATTGTTGACAACTAGTATCCATATTTTACTTACCATTGGAAAATATCTAAATAGATTTTTACTTCATCTAATCTGTAGTTGGAATTATTTAGATTTTCATTAATATCATTCATTACAGCAGAATTTGTTATTCATAAACAAGTGGTAGTAAAATTGCCTACACGTATGAGTTTAGAAATGTCTCGTGTATCACTGTCGGACTCAAGACAAACAAAATGTACACATGATGTATATTACACCTGATAGTTTCAAATTACCAGCTGTGTACACTGATCTATACACAGTGGTATATAATTAGGTCAGCAGTGAAGTGATGCATGAACTTGCATTACGTAATTGTGTAATAAGTGTTTTTAAGCTTGACAGGAAATTGCCTGAATACCTGGTCATGTCACCTCACAATACCTCTGGCAATAATTCCGTAAGTCATGCTGATGATCAAATTAGGGAAGGACCGAATTAAATAAATGTATTACATAAAAGCGTTATGAACAAAATCAGATTTTGAAAACTTTTTTTACACGGAACACCGCTAGTTTGACTTTGAACTATGAGAGAATTTATAAAAGTAATCTTATCTACATTTCCCCTACATTTATTTGTTTCATAAACTTAGCAAAAAAAAAAACAGTTTAAAAACGACTGGCTATAGTTATTTTAAAAAATAAACTTGTTCCGGATCCCGTATGAAGTTAATTATAATAATAGCTTGCCGATAGGTAGAAACTATGTCTGGTATAATTCTTATTTTAGGATCTATGAAACTGTGTATGCGTTTGTCATTATCTTGTCGGGTAAAACAACCGTACGATTGACAAGAGATTTTGACACTTAATTACGACTACTTTTTCCCTGTTTGTTTAGGTACTTTGTGGTTTATAGTTATCACATGGTTTTATTAACCGGGATGTTGTCAAGATGGCTACATGTAGAGAATTGATATTCTCAATTTAAAAATCGATGGTAATATCTTATGTAGGAGTATAAAACTTTAATTTACACTCAATATGACCCAGAGAAGTAGTTTATCAGGTTGGGGACAACCCCCCAAATGAGTAACTATCCCCCTAATAAGCAATGAGGGATACTTTTCTAGTGTTAAAAAAACTATGTTTTTAATATAAAAAGAGAAGATGTGGTATGATTGCCAATGAGACAACTCTTCACAAGCATGACAAGTGACCAAATGACACAGAAATTAACAACTAAAGGTCACTGTACGACCTCCAACAATGAGCAAAGCCCATACCACATAGCTATAAAAGGCCCCGAAATGACAATTGTAAAATAATACACATTTTATACTTTAAATGGCACATATTCATGAAAATTGCAGCAAATTTCAAAAAGATGAATATCCCTAACCTAATTTACCGAAATTACAAGACTATAAAAACTGTTAATATATATTAAAATTAGGCTTCATGCTGGAAAATTAGGCTTCATGTTGGATGGATCTGTGTAATCATTCTGGATTTGGAGATGGTGCAAAATTGTAAGTTGAAGATATGTCATGAAAACAATTATGTGTTTCTATGACTTGCAGAAACTTTATCATGTTTATAGAACATTTTAATCATCAACTGCCAACTTTTATATGTTATTTGTCCCTAAATTAAGAAAAGGTTGGACAAACAACTTCTTTATTTTAGATATACACTTGCATATAGTTCCTTTGTAAATCAAAATTATGTTAAATTGCCATATATTAATTAAATTAATTCCTTGGATTTTTTGATTAACCCTAATTGTGGCTGCCATTGGCTCTGCTTGTAAAATGTATAGCAATGGCGATATTGGACAGCCCTGACGGATTGATCTAGAAATCGGGACATATCTGGACTGAAACCCGTTAGTCATTAAACAAGTTTTAGCATTTTTTAATAACATTTAACCCATTCCCGAAAAGTTTCCCCAAATTGAAATTTTTCTAAACATGCATCTAACCATTCCCATTCTGCATAATCAAAAGCTTTTGTTTGGTCAAGAAAAAGGGTGGATCCTTTTCCATATCTATAAAATCGAAAATATCTTGCAGCATTCTATTAGAATCAAAAATATTTCTGCCCTTAACAAACCCTTTTTGATCTGTTTCTATAATTGATGGTAGAACTATTTTCGAACGTTCAGCCAGAATTTTTGAGCAAATTTTATAGTCTACATTCAATAATGTTATAGGTCCCCAGTTCTTAATATCCTCCCTCTCCCCACTTTTATATAATAAGGTTATCATTCCCAGCCTCTGCTATTCGGAAAGCGTTTTATCAAAAAAAGTTTCTTTTAATATTTGCGTAAGCTCATTCTGTATCAAAAACCAATACTCTTGATAAAATTCTGCAGTTATGCCATCTTCCCCTGGTGATTTATCCTTTTTCATTAATTTAATTGCTTTGAAAATTTCATCTTTCATAATTTCACTATCACATAAACGTTTTTCTGCTTCAGATAGAGTTTTATTTACATTATGCAGTAATTTTTCCCCAGCCTCTCTATTACAACCCCCCGAGGTAAAAAGTTTCTCATAATATTTTAATTGTTCGCCTAAAATTTCATTGATATTATTTTTGAATGTGCCATTTTCAGCTTTTATTTTTGACCATAGTTTTTCTTTTCCTCGTTTTTGTTCTAATCTGAAAAAATAGTTTGTGGATTTTCACCTTTTCATACCAATTTATTTTTGATCTTATGCGTGCAGCTTCTGGTTTTTGTTCGTAATATTTATATATATCATTTTTTAGTTGTTCAACCTCATTTAGATTTTGTTGCGTTCCATCATTTTCTAGTAAATTTTCTCATTTATGTTCTCAGTTTTTAACCTCATTTTCATTTAACCTAAGTTTCTTTGAAATAGTTATTGTAATGTCCTTTATTTTAGTTTTTGTTAAGTCCCAAAACTCCTTTTTATCTTTAAACTTATTTATGTTAAGTTTCCAAGATTTCCAGAATGTTTCAAAAGTATTTTTGAAAAGGTCGGTTTTAATTACACTATTGTTCATTTTCCAATAACCTGGGCGTCTTTCTGGTTTGATGATGTTCATAGAAATTGTCACGCCGTCATGATCACTAAAAGGGAAATAAACAATTTTTGCATTGTTTTATCTACAATTGATATTCTCACTAGTGAATATATAATCTATTCTCGAGTATGATTGACCCCTTGAAAACATGTATTGTTTTTTATTTGGATATCTGAGACGCCAAATGTCTGTCAGTTCATTTTTTCCAATAAAGTTTTTTAGTTCATGATTGCCTACATCTTCACACTTGGGCATATGTTTTCTATCTAATTTCCTATTTAGACAACAGTTAAAATCTCCCATAACGTAATTCACAACATCATTTTCATTATTTATTATTAACTTATTAAAGAAATTTTTTCTTTCTATGCCATTATTAGGGGCGTAGACATTAAAAATTCGAACAGTTTCGTTTGAGTCTAATTTCAGTTCAACTATTAATTTCCTTCCCTCTCCATCTCTATATTTCTCAGTAACGTTAATATCTAAATTTGGTTTCACTAAAATTGCTACCCCTTTAGAAACGGAAGTCTCGTTACACCAAAAACTTAACCCTCCCCATTCTTTTTTCCATTCGTTTTCTACGATTTTTGTACAATGAGTTTCCTGCAAACATATAAAATCAAAATTCTTTTTCTGACACCATTGAAATAATGCATTTCATTTTGACTTATCTCCCATACCGTTTGCGTTTAATGAAACTAAACAAATAGACATACTTTATGGGAAAAATAAATATGTATATTATCATGATTATAAACTTCCAACTTCTGCATATTTAGTTTACTGCACAGTACAATGATTTCATTTGTGTTATACAACGTAATAAAAGTCTGACAGATTATCAATATGTTTACAACAAATTATTTTGCATGCACATTAATAGTGCATTTTTTTAGAGTTATCTTCCATACCATATATTTTATATATACTTATTACTTGCTTAATTATTTCACCAACTCATACACATATGTGTATCAATAACATAATATAGTTCAATAATTTTTTAAATATTTACAATACATGCAAGTTTTGCATAAACAATAAGCATGATAAGAGCAGTGATTTTTTTAAAAATTTTCCATAATATGATAAAAATTGATATTGATATATACGTTTCTTTTACACCAAGTTCTTCATTAGCTCGTTTAACAAATTTTGCTGGAATAATCTATTTTGTAACAGTTTCTTCCAAAGAAGAGTTTTGTCTTTTTGGTAGTTGTTTCTCGGCTGATCCTGGTGTAGAAGCTGAACTTCGAGTTCTCTTTTTACCACTGGGTGTTTCGTATTCGCCTAATCTGTCTATGCTCATAAAGTTTTTGATATGAGAAACAAGTTGTTTTGCTCCTTCTGGATTAACATGTACCCCGGATGGGTCACTTTTGTCAAGCAATGTTTTAACGGGGTTGACACCCATGCCTGGTCGACAGAAATCATCCCAAAGATCGACGAAAGATAGTCTTTGATCCTTTGAGCATACCTTTTCCATATACATATTTACTGAATGAGATGTCAGATTACATTTTGTAAAATTTGGACCTTTGCCCTTTCTTCCCATACAGAAAAAATGATAGGATGGCCAACTGCATTGCTCAACTGGCCGCCAGTTGAACTAACAGTTGAGGGCCAGTTGAGGGCTAGCTGGCCATCAGTTGAGCAAATAGTTGAGGGCCAGTTGAGGGCTAGCTGGATTTTTGCCATGCAAATTAGGTAGCCCTCAACTATCAATGCTCAACTTTATGCAAATTAGTTGAGCAACGTTGAGAAAACATCATAGTTGAGGGCTAGGTGTCCAACAGTTGAGCAATTAGAGTTGAGGGCTACCTGGCCAACAGTTGAGGACTAGGTCATTAAAAGTTGAGGGCTAGGTGGCCAATAGTTAAGGGCCAGGTCATTAAAAGTTGAGGGCTAGGTCTTTAAAAGTTGAGCATTATCTGGTAATGCAAACTGATGCCTACACATTGTAGAAAAAATAAATTTAAAATTGTGTATTTTTATAGCCAAAATACTGCTGAAAGATCTCAACTCACAACAGACTACATGAATGCTTTATCCTTGCTTTTTAAAAGTTATCTACTAAATAAAAATAGATCTCTAGTTTTATACCAAATTCATTATATTAGAAGATTTTTATTTTATTAGTAATACTTTCTAAAACAAATTGTCTTAATAATAAAATAAATATGTCTCCTGTCTTACACATTTTGATAATATATAAATTAATGCATAAATATATTGTCTCAATTTTTTCTTCACTCTAAAAAGTTAAGAAGACACTTTAAATATCACTATTTTAAACCAAAAGAGCATATACACTTCTTCAAAATGGTGGGAAATTCTAATCCAATGTACTTACCAAAAGATGTTTCTAGAAATATGTGTTAAACATCAATATTCCTAAATCCAAGAGTCATGTCATCACAAGAATACACTGCACTGTTCAACATGTTCAATGTCAATACAGTTATTTGTAACTTTTTTTATATACATCCATTGTAAAATTCGTATTTCATTCATGATAGCTAGAAGACATCTTTGCTTGCCATGTGCATGCTCAAGCCCAGTTCAAATTTTAAATGTTTGAGGTTGTTTAGGGTATTGTGACAGTGTGATCCCTTTGAGATTTGCCCCTAATAATAACTGTTAATTACCTCAGTCTTGAATATTTGATATATCTTATAATAAAAGAAATACTGTTTGTTTTTATCTTTATGTTAAAGTTATAGTTAAGTTAAAATACAGAAAATGTATAAAACATGTGCTTCCTTAATTTTGCCTCAAACTTTGTGTACATAGTTAAATAATACTTCCTGTCCATTTGCACTACTACACAGAGAAAACAGATGGCACATAACATTTTATCACCAGGTCATATTTCTAATTGCTCAACTTTTGCTCAACTAAAAAAAAAATCAAAGTCTGAATGCTCAACTTTTCCTCAACTACAAAAAATTCAAAGTCTGAATGCTCAACTTTTGCTCAACTATATGAAAACCAAAGATCAATTGCTCAACTTTTCCTCAACTTAATGGCCAGCTTCAGTTGAGGGCCAGTTGAGCGACATCTATCAAACATACAGTGCTTGGCCAGGTTTGAGTTGAGCTAAGATGCTCAACACCTAGCCCTCAACTATTTTGCTTAAAACAGCTAGCCCTCAAATGTCCGTCACATGGCCATCAACTGGCCCTCAACTTTTTTTTCTGTAGGGGTTGGCAGTATACTGAATATGCTTATATCTGCATTGGGAAACTCTGCTTTTACTTTATTTAAAGCATTTGTCATATTAATACAAATTATTTCTTTATTTGTATTGTTTTTTGTGACGTCGTTTGTACCCAAACCAAAGATGACCTTCGACACATAATTTTTATCAACACTTTTGTCCAGTGTGACTAAAAGTTTGTCAATGTCTTCTGCCGTACTACCAGAAACAGATGCATTATGTATTCTGGTGTCAGATATCTTGAGACGGCAACAGTTTGATGCACCTAAAATGATTGTATTAGGGGGTAACGGTAAACTATTGTTGTCATTTTCAGGAACAGTTTGTATGTTAGCTGAAAGTTGTTGAGTGGTTTCATTGTCATTGGAGACATTCAATTCCTCGATCTGATCTTGTTCCGTGGTTTCTCGTACCTCCCTAATTTCGTGAATATAGTCCCCGTATTCGTTCTCGTCAGTAATTTTATAATTTTGCTCGTCTTGTCCTACATTTTGTCTATTTCGATTACAGTCTCGTTTGATATGACCTTCTTGACCGCATTCAAAGCATACGTTATCTGTGTGCGGACAGTCTCGTATAATATGGTCATGGCTACTGCAACGAAAACAGTATCGCTGTCGTTCCTGTCTTTGTGGTTTCATATCGCATCGGTATGAAGGGTGGTCCGTTCTGCTATAGTATCGACATTGGGTTCTATTATTATCAGCGAAAAGTCGGATTTCAAATCTTCTGATTTTGGTGATATTGGGGATGGTTGGGACGCAGTTTATAAGCTGAATATACCGTGTACCGGTTTCAATGTTAGTACCTCTGATAGTCCCCCTTTTAAGTGAGCCTTGGACCACCTCACCGTATTGTCTCATAAATGTACAAACAGCAAGATCACCCAACTCGACAGGGGCATCCTTAATTGTAACGTGTCACCTCTTTTTCAACATCAACAAATTTGTAATGATAGTTTTTAAGTTCGATGCCCTTTATAAGTAATAATATTTTCGATGCTTGATCATCAACAGTTACTACACATTCTCTTTCAGTCAATTGTATAGCTTTAACCTTTTCTCTGTTTATATATTTTTCTAGTTTGTTTAGAATATCTGTATGTGTGATCCCCTTGATATACTTTGAACTAAAGTGTACTGACATGTATCTATGTATTTGTTGATTATTGTGGTGAACTGTGTCTAGTTTGCTCGCCATTTTGTAAACAAACGATATGTGTTCACTTAGAAATCAGTTTTGATAGTTTGTTTACTTCATTTTCACTTACTCTTGGACGGAAAAGAGTAAAAAGTTCTGGATTTGATTCTTTATTAATTAGAAATTGAAAAGTAAACACCTTATTTGTGAAAACTTAAATTTTAAAAGGTGAATTAAGTACTTTTCATTCCTATATTTAGATAGAGATATCTACCTTTTGAGTAATTACGTCCACCATATTGTTATACAACTTGTATATGTTCCTTTTGATGAAACTTCAATTTCATTCTATTTGATGATTCCATACAAGGAAGTCTTATCTGTGGAATAAGATGGTTTAGTTCTAAAGATTTGAGTTACTGTTCTATTGAATCATCACAATAATTCAGTTGGTTATCAACATTTCAAAAAATGATGAGTCCCACAACTCACACTAGAATTTACCTCAGCAAGGACCCTGGATATCTTGTGTTTATCAATGATGAAAATTATTTTGATAGGAAAGAAAAGTAAATCCAATACTCCTAGTAAAGACAAACTTAGTTATAAAGAGGACCTGAGAGAAGACACCCCAGAGGTCAGTGAGGATGAAGATGAAACACAAATTAAAGCACCAAGCAGTAAGTTAATATCGTTCTTTCTCTACATTATTTTTATTTATAGCAAGTTAACATCAAGAAAACTAATGTCTGATTTATGCACAAAACAATCAAAGAAAAAAATATGATTATACAGCAATAAACGACAACCACCGAATTACAGGCTCCTGACTTGGAACAGGCAGGTACAGAATGTGGTGGGGTTTAACATGCGTGGTTGACTTTTACATTGTTATAAATTATAAATTTTAGTGACAGAGGCTTTAAATTAGATTTGGTCATGTTGGTAGGCAATTGGGATTTTTTTTCTTCAAATATGTTTATCTATATATGTAATTTAAAAGGAAATTATAACAATTCTAATTTTGTTTATTTCATTATAGCCCTAGAGGAAGGCAATGTATTGGTTGGAACAGATTTATTTCAATTCAGAACACCAAAGAAATCAGGACAGATGGCTGCAAAGGGTACTTATATCTTAATAGTGATACTATAGATTGGAAAAATGGTCGCATTAATTTCTATTGTTAAAATGCTAAGGGAGTGTGCAGATATAATAGAATATGTTTTTATAGTTAACCTAAATGTACTTTGTATTGAGCTATTCTTAAAATTATAATAAAAGGTGTAGGTGTTCAATTTACTATGTATTATATTTTGTTAGGATTATCTAGTATGTGAACAAAAAGATAACTAAATGATAAGATTCTCAATAGACAGAATATCAGCAGATAACTCTCATAAAATGCTTTCTGAAAATAAAACAATAAAAAAGGGGATACTATATTATACGCTTCCTGCTACTCGAAGGGCCTCAGTGGCCAAGTGGTCTAAGTAGTCCATCTACTGTATCACTAGCCTGTCAACACTGAGGTTGTTAGTTTGGACCCCACATGTGGCAGGTGTTTTTGACTCCAGTCTAAATTGATTAGGATTGTCACTCGTGTCAGCTTATTTTTTCTGTTCTTTGATATGCCGAATCTAACCGTGTATTTAGATTCTTAATGTTTGGTCCTGTTTTCAAAGGTTGGTGGTTCTCCCATGGCAATCTTGCTTCCCTCAAGTTCACAAAAAATGAACTATAACATAAAGAAAAAGACAATGCCATTAGCTAAATGAAAATAAAACATCCTATATTCATGTCTTTTTTTAGCTATATCATATGCATGACATAAATATCAATATTTTTATAACCAATAGCTGTATCAAGCTTGAATGTTGTGTCCATACTTTTGCGCCATGGAGCATTTTATTTTAGCTATATCCGAATGTTTAATTATCAACCACCTGATTTTGTTGATGCACAAATATCATGATAATTATTTTTTTTTTCAAGCTTCTGAATCAAGAACACCAAAGTCAATCCTGAAAAAAGCCAAAGATCTCAATGACAATGAAACACCAGGAAAAGGTAAGATTTAAAATAAGTTAAAAAAGAGGAGATAGAAATACTTTAGTAATTTTTTTTGCATTGGCTATTAAAATAAACAATAACAAATAGTTAAAGAATAACATTGAATTTAATAAAAATATTAATATTTCACAGCTCCGAAGGATGCAGGCCATTGTGGGGTAAACTGATTTATTGCTGTCCGTCTGGCTGTCCAATAAATTTTCCTTCACATTTACTCAGGAACTACAAATCAGGGGGTCCTGAAATTTGGTACCAGTCTTTATATTGTGATGCTATACTGTATGACACCATTTTGCATTAATTGCTCTTTGACTTCCTGTTTGTGAAATACTTATATATTCTTACACATAATGGCCATGTATGAAATTTTCATCACACTTATCTCAGGAACTATGAATCAGTACATCCGGAAATTTAGTATGAATATTTATGTGAGCATGCTTACTGTGTGATCCGTTTTCAAATTCAATGCTCATTAACTTCCTGTTAACCGAATACTTATAGTGGGTATAATTAGTGAGTTAACTTGTTACATTTTAAAAAACTCTAAAAAAGCTTTGTATTTGCATTTTACAGAATCATCATATTATACCTCTCACTGATCGTATTTATGTAATATATAATTTTTTAGCTCACCAGGCCCGAAGGGCTCCATGTGAGCTTATGCCATCACTTGGCGTCCGTCGTCTGTCGTCGTCGTCGTAAACTAGAATCTTCTCTTCTGAAACTACAGAGCCAAATACCTTCAAACTTTAACGGAATGTTCCTTAGGGTATCCAGTTTATAAATTGTATCAGAAGTTTTGATCCATCAACAAACATGGCCACCATGGCTAAAAATAGAACATAGGGGTCAAATGCAGTTTTTGGCTTATATCTCAAAAACTAAAGCATTTAGAGCAAATCTGACATGGGTAAAAATGTTCAATAGGTCAACATCTATCAGCCCTGAAATTTTCAGACGAATCCAACAACCCATTGTTGGGTTGCTGCCACTAAATTGGTAATTTTAAGGAAATTTTGAAGTTTTTGGTTATTATCTTGAATATTATTGAAGATTGTAGGGATACTGTCCGAAATAGTTTATTTTTATGAAATTTTACTGTTTTTGGTTATTATCTTTAATATTATAATAGATAGAGAGAAAGTGTAAATGGCAAAAATGTTCAGCTAAGTAGGATCTACAAATAAGTCAAATGATCAAAATAGTCAAATTGACTCCTTAAGAAGTTTTTGCCCTTGAAACATTTATTTTTTACATTTTTTAGTGCAAGTTTGTTACTTGTTCAAAAATCTTCTTCTCTGAAACTACTGGACCAAATACTTCCAAACTTTAAATGAATGTTCCTTAGGGTATATAGTTTATAAATTGTATCCGAAGTTTTGCTCCATCAACAAACATGGCTGCCATGGCTACAAATAGAACATAGGGGACAAAAGACGTTTTTGGCTTTCATCTCAAAAACTAAAGCAGTAAGAGCCAAACTGATATAGGTGAAAGTGTTAAACAGGTTTAGATCTACCTGTCAAGTAATCTTCAGACCAATAGGACAACTTATTGTTGAGTTATTGTCCAGAAATAGTTAATTTTTAGGAAATTTTACAGTTTCGGGTTATGTGTAATCTTTAATATTATTATAGAAAGAGAGAAATTGTAAATGACAAAATTGTTCAGCAAAGTAAGATCTACAAATAAGTCAAATGCCTGAAACTGAAATTACAGGTGAGCAATATCAGGCTCTCATGAGCCTCTTGTTTCTTAAACTAAAAATTGATTTGTTATAAACAGCCTTGAATTCTGTGTATATGCTGTATTTTAATCAATAATTTAAGAAATTACATTTTAAAGTAATGTTTTTAGGCAAAAATAAATATGCATAGTCACAATGAAAATGTATACATACAAAACAAAAAGAGGATGAATGCATTGTTGTTTATATGTAGGTTTATGGGGGTTACTAAGCTATAGTTTTCTTATTTGTATGACTTATTAACTTTTTGAAGTTATACATCTCAAGTATCAGAAATATGAATACAATAGAAGATTACAGTAAGAAATTAATTAGATTGTACAAACTGGGTCATCTCAATAATAGTAAAGACAAAAGGACAACACATGAAAAGATTTAAATTACACCCAGATGTTATATTAATCAATTCTGAATTATCTGATATACATGTATACCTAGTAAAACTCTTCTATGTTTGACAGATAAGAAGACGCCAGTAAAAAGGAAAGGTAAAATAAAACGCCCAGAAGCTACTACACCATACAGACTGAGACAGAGGCATTTAGAAGGTATGAACTGATGAAGGTTGTAAATATCAAAAATTGTAATAAAGCATATTTTTACAAAGTTTATGTTATAGTACCAATTAAAATTAAATATGGTGAAAAATATAAAAAATGCTACTTATATTTGCAGGTCTTGACAATTGAGTTCATATCAATATCTCCATATATGACAACTATAACCAGAGCATTTTACTTAGATAGTGATATAAAGGGTCACAAAAACAAAAGGCAACCAGTACAAAAACTGGCAAAAATGATATCTAAGGGAATAACTATCCCAATGTTATTCCAGATATAACATGTATAATTATATTGATATTTTATAGTGTGTCTTTCTATGTTGTAGTGTTATACTGCTGTTTCAGGCAGGGCTTCCCAAAACTGTTGTATTTTGCGTACATGAACGATGAATTACATTTATGACTTGTGCCAAACCTGAAACGGACATTTAACATGGGTTTGCCATTTTAACATAATTCAGAAAAAAAAATGAAGTTTTTGCGATCTTTTGACTTGACCTTTTGCCTTAAACAGCCACAATTTCCAGTCATAAAAGTGACATGGAGAATAAGCACTATCAAAACAAACCCTACTTTGAACCCTCTCATTACAATCAAGGTTAATTAGTTGTCAGACAGTTGAAATTTACCTGATCAGGTGACAGGTAAACTAATATGTACCGGACATTGATTGGTCTATTTGAAGTTATTTTCATCAAATTTCAGCGGTTTGCATCTAATTAATTTAATCAAAAACATTTAGATTATCAAAAATATGTATATAATATGATTTGTTCAAAAAATTTAAAAGGTAGTTATAAAGGTTTGAAGCAAAAAATCGTTAAGACCACGTTGTTTGAACAAAGTACGTGCGTGCGCATGTGCGCAGTTGTGAGATTTAATTTTCAAGTATTTTCTTGAAAAAATAATGTTGGAAAGAGCTACTTAAACTCGATTGTGCTTTGTAAACATACACAGATTTTTTGTATCCGTCTCAGGTCCGTGTTTTACCGTTGTCAAGTCAACATCCTGAATAAGAAAAATGTGCCTGCAAAAACGAAAGTAAAGATTTTGACATCGTAATTTTGCACAAATGAAGATTCTAAGGCAGATATTAGTAAGCTAATGTTGCACACTTCGTATGATGCACTGTCACTTTAACAGTTTACATCAGTACATTGAATTTGTATCAAAAGTCAAGTTTAATATCCTTTTCATGTCAATCATTGTTTATACGATGCCCAACTGATTAGCATGATTGCCTTTTGTTACTTAGTCTTGAGGGATTAAAATCGGGATAAGACAAAAAATGTCCGGCTGGCACAAATATTTTTTGGAAGCCCTGTTTTCAGGTTAGGGTGAAGGTTGGCGCCTGTTAGAACGTTTAAACTAGCTGCATTTGTTTGCACCTGTCCTAAGTCAGGAACCTGGTGTTCAGTGGCTGTCGTTTGTTGATGTGGTTCATAAGTGTTTCTCTTTTCTCGTTTTTTATATAGATTAGACCTTTGATTTTCCAGTTTGAATGGTTTTACACTAGTCATTTTTGGGGCCCTTTATAGCTTGCTGTTCAGTGTGAGCCAAGGCTTCGTTTTGAAGGCCGTACTTTGACCTATAATGGTTTACTTTTTACAAATTGTGACTTGGATGGAGAGTTGTCTCATTGGCACTCATACCACATCTTCTTATATCTATATATAAGCAATAGGTTTGTGGCATTTTATTGATGTATCAGGGAATTCTTCATAATGGTTTACCTTTAAGATTCATTTTGTATCTACAAACTCATTCTGATGTTATTGGGTCACTAATCACTGTCTACTGCATCAGTCCTAGTGATTCTGAATTCTTAAAGCAATTGTTATCAGACATCTGGAGACTTACTTGGAGGGTGTTAAACATCTTTTCTGACTGAATATTGTTTTGATGGATGGAACGTGTATTATAAAGGCTTGTATGTAAGATATTGTAAATAAGTCAATATTCACAAATATAAAATGAGGAGATGTGGTATGATTGCCAATGAGATAACTATCCACCAGGGACCAAATGATATGAATGATAGCAACTATAGCAAACAAACATATTTTTGAAAAGAAATAATTGACTAAAATGCACTTTTCTGGACCCAAGGTTTTGAAGTTTTTAGGATTCTGGTTATTATAAACAATGTTATGCATTTCTATTGAACATAGTTGAATACTTACATGATTGTACACTTTTAGCATCTCATATAATACATGACATATATTTATAATGTTCTGAATTTCAACAGTTTCCGATTCTGAAGAAAGTTTTTCATCAGGGAATAGTGAAGATGAATTGGACAGTGATGAAAATTCTACACCTAGTGGTAATAAATCAATCACTTCAAGAACGCCATCTGGTGGCAGTAAACCATCTACACCAAGAACTCCATCTGGTGGTAGCAAAACACCATCAAGTATAAAAAGGAATCGTCGACAGCATGAAGACACAGTTGATTTGGTAATCTTAATATAAATAATCATGTAAACATATGGACAGGTCAATAGCCAGGAACATATGATAGCTGGTTTGTCTAACACTAAATGACAACTTAAATGAATATGATTTTTTCTGGAGATACAGTTTTCATTTAATATGTCCATATTGTATTGAACATATGAAAATTAAATAACTTCTGATATCTTTTCATCACCTTTTAGATTTATAGATGAGGTTTTTTGTCTCACCTGCTATTTGTTATTGAAGTAGAACTCAGCTCACATCCCACAACCCAACTGGCAGCATCATCAATTATTAAGTTTTTTTAGCTCATCTAGTCCAAAGGGCCAGTGTAAGTTTTTGCCATCACTTGTCTATCATCTTCATCAATCTTTTCCACCGAAATAACTAGACCAATTGGAATCAAACTTAGTCACAATCAGCGATATGATATCTAGTTTACAAAATGTGTCCCATGGTTCTGTCTGAATCAGTATGGCTAAAAAAAGATCATAGGGGTAAAATGCATGTTTTGTCTTTAAAAGCATTACAGATAGAAAAAAGTCAGACCACCGAAAGGTTCAGAATTTCCAGATCTATCTACAGTTCATTCTGGCAAAAATTGGCAGACAACCACTTATCGAAGTTATAGCCCATAAATGATGATTTATTGCCCATTATCTTAAAAACTATAATAGATAGAGAGAAATTGTAATCAACAAAAATGATTAGCAAGGCAAGATCTACAAGTAGATCAACATAGTTAAAGTTGTCAGTTTGACTTAATGCCCCATAAATGATTATTTTAACTGATTTTACTGAAAATGTGAACAGTAAAAATAAATAGCAAGATAAGACCTACAAATAAGTTGCATAACTGGAATTGACAGTCTACTCCTTACAGAAGTTAGTGCTCTTATATGACAATTCACCTGTTTTTGTGTTTTGATAGAAGATAGACAGAAACTGTTAAAGCCAAGCAAGATCTAGAAATTGATCAGAAATTCTAAAATTGTCAGTTTACTTCTTATTGGAGTTATTGTCTTTAAATTCCAGTTATTGTTATTCATTTATAAATCTTATAAAATTTGCAAGAACCAAAACTGGCTAGAATCAATCCATTGAGAAATATTATCTTATTTAATTATTTCAGCCATCAATGGTCCAGGACTATTTTGATCTCCACTCTGAAGGACCTTGTGCTACCTCAGACAGGACCTTGGCCAAATTAGGTACAAGTAAAATGGACCAAGAGACACTGTCACAGTTATTGCATAAAATCCCCTCCAGTCATAGTAAAGAGTGTACACAAATGTATACGGAACATAGGAGCTTATTTAACCAGTGGATGTATCAAACGTGGTAGGCAATTATACATTATTGTTAAGGTGCCAGCTGAAGACTGCCTCTGGGTGCAGTATTTTCTAGCTGCGTTGAAGACCCATTGTTGGCCTTTAGCTGTTTTCTGCTCTTTGGTTGGGTTGTTGTCTCTTTGACACATTCCCCATTTCCATTCTCTTTAACTATTACTGTAAATAGAGCAGATCAGATTTATTTGATCTTTCTACCATGGGGAGTAAAGTCTTGACAGTTCATGGCAATTGCAATTGTTATTTTGTAGAAGTCGGGTAAAAACTTTTGTTCATAAAAATGTCTAGAGAATTTTTTTTTTCAATATGGGGTAGTTGTCTATAAGAAAAAAAAGTACAAAAGATAGATGAAAACCTCAAAATGGACATGCCTTAGTAACCTATAAAAAAACACCATGCACCACAATTTAAAGCATTTGACTCGGACAATTTCAAGCCAAGATGGGATGAAGATTAACTTATATATATGATAAATTGGGTTGGGGCATATGAACATGTGGTTGTCAACATTACAATTTCCATAAAAAACGTCTTTACACAACTAATAATGCCCCATGAGATGAGGAAGACCCTCAGTTGGTCCAAGTTAACAGCAGCAATTGGTAGATTTAAGTTTTTGGAATTTTTTTGTTTTCCAGATGGGATATTTTGAACCATATCTCCATTTTTTATCAATCTTTGTTTGTTTATGCCCCGCCAGGCAAGGAAAACCTATATTAATTTGAGAGTTAATAGGTTGCAATTACAGGTCACTGCAGCTATATATAGACTGAAATTTGGCAAAATTTTGGTTTTCAGATATTTTTCAATTGTACTAAATTTGTTTTCAGGATGATTACTTTGAAAGCATATGTCTTTCCTTCACGAGACTGCTTTGTTGGAAAATATCCCTTGGAAAGAACTAGATTTCTAATGGTTTTTAGGTCAATAGATTAAAGGTCAAGGTCATAGTACCTGAAATTGTAGGAAAAGTATGAGATATAAAGTTTGTTAATATAAGTTTATTGTATGATCTTGTATTTGACTTGAAAGTTACAAAGAGCTAATTATTTCATTTATACTAAATACATTTACCTTTTGTGATATATAAAATTTATTGTTCATTTTGTAGCAATAACTTCAACATTCTGCTGCATGGGTTAGGATCAAAGAGAACTTTACTTGAAGATTTCAGGAAGACCATGTTGTCAGAATTATCACATGTTGTTGTGAATGGATATTTCCCTAGCCTGACAGTCAAACATGTAAGTTATCTTCCCCTTACTTCCACAACATAGCTTAAAGTATGACAAGGGAGAGATACTCATCAATTCTGTTATCACACACACAATTATTACATTTAAATGAAGACATATTACTTGGTCATGTTGTAGGTAAGTTTCTTGTCTAGTTATGATATTCGGATATGTATCATGTGTGAAGGCATAATCTCCTTTGGCCCATTCTATTAAAATGAAAGTTTTCAGTATCGAAGTCAAAATAAAAATGGGAACCTGTTTGCAACTGAGATTGCACAATAGGAGATGAATTCCTTGTGTTCCACTCCTTTCTGTGTCCATTGAAAACCATATCTACGACTTATTTCTCCACGAATTTAAACATATATTAAATGTTTTCTTAAAAATTACAGCGCAGAATCCACTGTTTTTTATTTCACTGTCGCAAGAACCATAACTCATAAAACATTAAAACAATTTGAATATCAGAAATGAAATTTTACTTCCTCAATAATTGGATACATGAGATTTCAGTCAAATAGCTTAAAGTTTTAGCCTTAAATGTTATCAGAAACTATTTGATTCAATACCCTAAAAATAAAAAATAACATGTATTTGAATTAAAATTTATATGCTTGTATTTTAAAATTTTTGTAATTAATAAAATTTTCACAGATATTAAATTCAATAACAGATGAAATATTGGAGAAAGAAGTCAGTTTTAAAGGACCATTAGACCAAGTAGATTATATCAAATCAGAATTTGAATCTAAAGGTAGGTTTTAGAGTTCATATTGTTAAGGAGCTATATGAAGGTACTATGTTTCAACAGTAACAAAATGAATTCGACTACTTTATTTTCAAAAATACTAGTTAAAAAACATTTAATGTTGTCATGATTTATTTCAAATTTTTTTTGAAATACCCAAATTTGGGTGTTAATTGAAAAAAAAAAAAAAAAAAAGCAGAAACTATGGTCTCCTTTTGACATAAAATATGTCTCAAAATGATAATAATAACAACAGAAAAATGTAAAACTGATATTGCAAATTAAACATGTTTTTCTACTATAAGCATTTTATCAAAAAAATGTTTTCTTCAGATTACAGAGATTTTTATTTGGTGGTAAATAATATAGATGGTATGATGTTACGAGGGGAAAAGACACAGAATATACTGAGTCTCCTGAGTCAGATCCGAGGGTTCCATGTTATTGCTTCTATTGACCACATCAATGCCTCACTAAGTAAGTAATGAACTCCTCAACTCAGATTCAAGTGTTTCATATAATAGTCTCCATTGATATATCTAAGCCTTACTGAGTAAGTTATGCACTCCTTGAATCAGTTCAGAATGTTTCATGAAATTGCATGCATTGACCTAATCAATGGTCAACTAATTAAATATAAGAAATGTACTGACTAAGGCAGACCCAGAAGTTTCATGGAAAAGCCTACATTAACCATATCAACGCCTCCATGAGCAAATTCTGAGTGTTCTGCTTTTGACTACTTCTGTGTTTTATTTTTATTTAGTAGGTACATGCATATGTGAATCAGATCAGATGGTAAAAGAAATGTCCTATATTGACCACATCAATGACCGAGTAATACTGAACTCCCTGGGGGTACTTTCTACCATATTTACCATTATATTCATAAGTCGGCACTTACCAAAAATGATTTTATGTCATTGATCTGGTCTATATCAAAATGAAGTTATTTATTTCCTTGGTTTTAACATCTTATCACATATTTGTCAAATGGCAGATTATTTTCATACAGTTCATAAAGAAATGTAATCTTAGTCTAATATGATTAAGGGGAGATAATTAAATATACTTACTTGAATATACTTTAATAGTAATGCAGGCTGGGGAATCCTTTTGTTAGTTGGCTCACAGTTCTAGTTGTATTACTAGACAGACATGTTGACAAGATAATGACAGACACTTTTCATGATTAATTTTCAAAATTTCCTATTTTGTGTTTTTTGATATCTGAGAATAATTTCCATGTATCATCATATTAACCAATATGAGGAGCTAACAGATCATAGAGTATGTACTATTACTTTTCAGTATGGGATCAGAGTAAATGTAGCAGATTTAATTGGCTATGGTATGATGTTACAACATATCTACCTTACACAGATGAGACATCATATGAGAATTCATTACTGGTACAACAATCTGGTTCCCTGGCCCTCAGCTCTATGACACATGTCATGAAGAGTTTGACACCAAATGCAAAGAATATATTTATACTTCTTACTAAGCACCAATTAGAGAACAAAGACAACAGCACTTACATAGGTATATATGATCAAGTATCAATTCATATAAAAATCATACAATTTCATACATTGAGCTGTCATCTATATATGACTTAATTGCTTTTTAAAACTTTTATTGATATGCAACTAGATTATGATTCTGATCTATATCTGCCTTCTTTCTAACATGATTTAAAAGTACTGTTTCACTTTATATTTATTTTTAAATGATTATACTATGTTATAAAACATTACAATTGTTTTGATTATTGTAGATGTTCAGGCAGTTATAAGTAAAAATAATTCGAGCAGAAAATAATTACTCTAAAATTTTGTAGGTATGTCTATACAAGATTTATACCAGCGATGTCGGGAAGGTTTCTTAGTCAACAGTGATCTTACATTGAGGGCACAACTGGTGGAATTTAAAGATCACAAGTTAATTAAGAGTAAAAAGGTAACTATTTCAAAGCAAGCATATAAAACATAAATTAAGTACATTGACTTTTCATAAACATTCTTCTCTTAAGAATAAGTCATCATCTAATAGTGGATTTGAATTGTTCTAATCATGCACCCTTATTACAAAGTTTGCAGAGGTTAAAGATTCAGTCTGTCTGTCCATTTATCTTTCCATCTTTACATAGCAACTTCTTGTTCTTTGTTTGGTCACTTAAAACTTATAAAATAGTTTATGTTGAAGAACAACATGAAAAGATTTTTTTCAGATTTTTTGCCTGTTTGGGGAAAAGCAATTTTTCCTTTGAAGAAGTTTGAGAAAAGAGGCCAAAAAAGGCTCTTAGTTTAGTGTGACGTCCATTTTCACTGAACTAGCACACAAATTTAGTTAGGGGCCAGCTGAGGACCACCTCTGGGTGCGGGATTTTCTCGCTGCATTGAAGACCCATTGGTGGCCTTCGGCTATTGTCTGCTCTTTGGTCGGGTTGTTGTCTCTTTGACATATTCCCCATTTCCATTCTCAATTTTATCTTGTCATCTCTTGTCCCTTTCACAATTTCTTATAAAATTTCACAAAATCTTACATTTGTCAATCACCAACTCCTACATATTTTGTAAAGGACATTAAGACGTGCATTTGCTATTTTAATTTTAGATGAGCTTAACTTTTTGGGTTTCCAATACAAGAACATGGACTATTGCTTACGTCAGTTAAATTCGCATCTCCTTGAACCTTGAAAACAGCTTGACAGATTTAAAACAATTGTACACAGATTTGTCTGCTAGACATGAACCAGTGCACCTAGTATATAATTTTCAATCAGAGTGATTTGAAGGATTTCCTACATCAAAAGAAGATGATATTTTCTGCTTATAAATAACAATGCCAGATAACAAGTGGACATACATCTGTTTTGGACATAACACTATTTAATTTTCAGACAAAGCAATATTTCTGTGAAAATGGAATTTTACACTGACCCTCATTAAATAATTGTTTTTAATTATATACTTGATGTCTCATTGAAATATACTCCACATTTTCTTTTATTCATATTATTATTAAACCAAGTCAATATTTCAATATGAAAGATGACAATGTGTGAATTTGATTTTTCTATTTGTTTGTTTTCAGAGTTATGATGGTATAGAACATTTAATGATACCTATAGACAATGCTACATTATCTGAGTTTTTAGAACAACATGAAAGTTCCTGATGCAGTAGTGGATTAAAGAAACAAAAGACTAGGACTATGCCACCATATGATGTGTTCAAATATTTATTATGTGCTTTATTGAAAATAGGAATTTCTCAATATGACCATACATATAAATGCAGATCTGACAGATCAGCTGATGAAATTTAGATGTCACATGATATTTTGAAAAATCATGATATACATGTATAATTTAAGCATTATTAAATGAAATACTATTTTGATGAATGAAAATAAAATCATGACTCTCAAGGCTGAATTTACAAGCAAATCTTATTCAGATAGATGTTACTTAATTTCATTGTAACTGGGTCAATTCTATTTTAATTTTATAAAAAGAAATCTGTTTTAAAAGTAATGGATGCCCAAACCAAAATTATGTGCCACTTCATCTTGCATTCACCCTGTTGTGTCTGTTCATCAACAAATATTTCTGTCACATACTTTGCCAATACTTTGATTTGTTTTAATATGTCTAATGAATTTCAAAAATTTTGCCACACATATTTCCAGTATTTAATATTTGGTAAGCAGGTTGGCAGTGATGAATTGTCAGATTTTGTATTGTAAGAGTTATAATATAAAAATAAGGAGATGTGGTATGATTGCCAATGAGACAACTATACACTCAAGTTCAAATGAAGTGGATGTAAGCAATTATAGGCAACCATACGGCCTAAATATATTTGTTTTCAGTTGTATTGATTCTTGAAAATATCCTGATTTTAACCAGCATCAGTTGTTCTATGCATCTGATGCTTGTAACAATATTGAGCAATAAAATAGCTTTTAAAAATGATTTGCTGAAAAAATAAATATAAATTCCAATTCCACATTCCAGTCAAATTTTTTATTATGTAGATGATAAAGCACTTAATGAGTATAAATTTGATCAACTCTCAACAATGGTTATCTCTGTTTAACTTAGTCATAGCTGTTTCTAGATCTTGACAATTAAGAGTTAGGTGTACTCATCCTTTGCCGAGACTAAAAAAACGAAATGTTTCTCGTTTCTTTATGTGATATTGGATTACAGTCTCATTGATTCATATCCAACAACTAGTATTCATGCTGTTAAAAATAGATACTTAAAAGTCATACTGATTTGCAGATCTTTATATTGTTTATCAATTTCACTGTCGAAAATTTAGAATTTTTTGCTGAATAGAATGATTTAAAACATATTACGAAAATTCCTGAAAGAAAAGCCTTAAAAGGCATATATTATTTTAAGAATACATTTTTCGCTGCTCACATGCGTGAATGGGATTTTCTAAAACTTGAAAAAATTGTAAGGTATTGAGGTCCATATTATAAATGTGAAACAGATTGCTCCAGGTTATACAAAAATATGGTAAGATGTGGTATGATTGCCAACATTATCTTAGATTTAATTGAGATCCACATGAGAAATTTTGGTTTGAACACCAGATATCTTCTAATTTGGTCTTGATTAGACTAAAACAGATATAGCCACTAGCAAGACAGTTGATTTAAACATGTATGGTTTTGGTTGTATTATAGACATAAATAGATTAGAAAGATATAAATCAGCTGAAGTTTATGATGAAAAATTGATGATGTTACCAGCTATAATAAACTATCTTTAGTATTATTCCTTTGTTTCCCCCAAATCACAGAATCTGTGTAAGCCATTGCAGTTCTAGTCGGCCTTCATCCACAATATTCTCCTGGAGCCCTTTACAGAAATGTATACTATTTCTAACTGCAAAGTGATATAGATTGCTCCAACATGTAAAACACCTTATTTGTACCTGCATTGACAAGGCCAGAGAAGATCTAGTAACTCCAACAGTTTTTCTTCAAACTTTCCATGATGAATGCACCTTTGGATGTATTGTTTCTAAAGTTTTCTCATGTGTTGAACTTGGTTATTTGTGTCACAGAAAATATAGAGGGTACCTAGTTTATGTTGGGTAACTTCTATAGTCTCCCTTCAACATTATTCAAACTTTTTAAACAGTGATTGCATCTCATATTTTGACAGGTTTAAACTACTAGTATATTTAAACAAACTACATAAGGTTGCTCTTACAGAGTTTAAATGTTTTGCCCAGCTGGCCAATAGTGCCACTATTAGCTTTTCTAGTCAATATATATATGTTTGTCCTGTGTCAGCATCTTAAACTCTGAATCCAATTCTTTACTTACGCTACTCGTATGATTTCAACATACCCCACCCTTTTGGAAGCTGGTTTCCTATTTGCCCACCCTCAGTGTCTGTCCTGTGAATTTTAAGTTATCGATTTCTCAATATCTGTTCTTTGCAATGCTATTGAAAACTTGCAGTAAGTAGGAAATTCATTTCGAAGCTAGGTGTATTGCAGTTGTATTCTTTTTCTCTCATTTGTGGGCTTATGAATGCCAATGAGACAACTATCCATTTAAAGGACAAAGGAAAAGATGTGAACAATAACAAGTTACTTTGCCTTCAACAATGAACAAAAGCCATACTGTATAGTAAGCTATGAAAGGTCCTGGTATAGCAAAATGTGTTTTTGCCAGTATTTAGAAATAACACTTTTTCCCAAATTTAAAGCCACACAATTATAATACATTATAACTTCTATTATGAAGTCCATTCAGATAGCACCATGGTACCGCCCTGAGGAGAACACCAGGAATTGACAAAAGGTGAAACAATAAAAAATTTAAAAATTAAAACTGTCTGTTTTATACTTGGATAACAAACAAGTAGAAGGTTGACCAGACCATCATATGCTTCCTGAAGTGCACTTTGATGAATAGTCCCAAAATATATTAAATAATAATTAGAAAAAGAAGTCCCAGTAAATCTAGAAATCAAACGTGTTAAAATACTTCTTCAGAAGCATTCTTGCCTCGAGTGTGGAAGGTTGTGGGTTTAATCACTGGCTGGATCAAACCAAAGACTTTAAAATTGGTCTTTGCTGCTTCTCTGCCATGCACACAGTATAACGGAGTAAAGGCAAAGACTGGTCTGTTCGGAGTCGGAATATTGTTCCGGGTAGGTCTTCCTGCGGAATGTTACCTTGTAAATGATCATGTTAAAAACCTAGCTTCACGTGCCTGTCTAGTACAAAGCAGGGTTAATATTCGTATTACATTAACATGTTCTTGTCCTGAATAAGCATTTAATTTTCCACTGGACATCAAACAGTCATTTATCATCATCCTCCTTCGATGTAAGTTTCATTTTAGTTCAACAAAGTAAAGTTAGTTTACTTTCAGAATTTCTACCTTTTCTATTATTTGCAATCTTGAACCTTTGCCTGCCCTAAATTTTCTGTCTAGGTTTAAAGCATGATAGATTAAAGATTTCATCCAGTAAGCATTAATAAAGGACCATCATACAGATGACAGGACAGATGAACAGACATTCAATTGAAAACTATACATGGAAATTTCACTCATCAATTTCAGGTGAGTTTCACCTCAAACGAGCTTATACTTGAAACTCACGTGAAATCAGTTCATGTGAGTTTCATGTGAATCTCAAGTGAAACTTGTGCGAAAAATCATATGATTTTTTTTCACTATAATTCACGTAAATTTTTAAAATAAAGTCAAATAACATCTAAATTTTCAAATTTGATTAAAAATCATGAAAAATACAAGGTTTTTTGTAAAGTTCACGTGAGAATCATGTGAATCTCAATTCACATGAAATTCACATGAAAATTTTCATGCAAGTTACATGTATAAAGATATAGGAAGATGTGGTATGAGTGCCAATGAGACAACTCTCCATCCAAGTAACAATTTATAAAAGTAAACCATTATAGGTTAAGGTATGGCCTTCAACATGGAGCACTGGCTCACAACGAACAGCAAGCTATAAAGGGCCCCAAAAATTACTAGTGTAAAACCATTCAAAAGGAAAACCAACGGTCTAATCTATATAAAAACGAGAAACGAGAAACAGGTATGAACTACCTAAACAGACGACAACTACTGTACATCAAATTCCTGACTTAGGACAGGTGCAAACATTTGCGGCAGGATTAAACGTTTTAACGGTACCAAACCTTCTCCTTTTCTGAAACAATAGTATAACATCACAACATAGAAAGACACACTATAAAATATCAATTGGAAGGCTTAACTCAATCAAAAAACGTAAATTAACACACAATGAATGAATAAATTAGATCTGTGATACCTGAATGCAAATACATAGTTAATAAAAATTATAAAGGATAAATAATTAAGGTCAAAAGTAAATAAACCAGTTTAAAAAAGTTAAAGTATGATACCACTGTGAAATGTTAAACAATTTTAGAAAATCATCACTTTTGAAAAACCTGCATCATATTATACACAGGTAAATGAAAATAATTTTTTTGTTAAGTATACCTCTTCTTCTGTGTGTATAAAATCTTCCGTTTAGGTATACCAAGAAATTTCTTTAATATCAATAAAACTAATCTAACACTTGGTACATATCGGGTGAATATCAACAATAAAACTATTCAATTAGTGCAAGATAAAACTTCCTGTACAGGTGCAACTCACTGCCCGACCAGTATTTAAGGAGAAATCAAATAATTTTGATGTTCATAGTAAAAAAAGTGAAAATTTGTAGTAATTCCAAAAGGTAAAACTGTGAGCTACTGCTCACTGATGATACCCATGAAATATTTCAGTAAACAGGAAGTTGTTGAGTGATGAATCTGAAAACGCATCACATGGTATAGCTAACTTATATAAACCCTGAAACCAAATTTCAGAAATCCTTGTCAAGTAGTTCCTGAGAAAAATGCAACGAAAATATTCATGGGACAGTATACTGACGGATGGATGGATGGATGGACTGACGGAAGGACAGACAGAGGTAAAACAGTATACCCCACTTTTTAAAGCGGGGTATCATAATCAAAGCTGGTATATAGACAAGATCCATGTTAACATTAAAACCAAAAAGCATTACAAATAGTATCAACAGGTCAAATTAACAAGAAAGTACGATTTGAGAGTACTCACAGTTACTGACAGCTAGTTAAAAGCCAAAACAATTAATAATAAAAATCATGCATCAGAGACTGAAATCAACTAAAACACATCCCAGGGATTTAGTATTTTAACGTCATGAACAGTCAAAGAAGACATGACTTGTGCAATGCCAAAAATAAATGTATCGACAGGTAGTAGGATAGTTAGGAGTGACTTCTTTATAGATAAAATGTACGTGTTTGTGTCTCTTGACATCCCGTTTGAAAAGAAAATACAAATTTAGTTATGTTTTAATTTGCTAATGACAAAATCGATATTAGTGCCAATGTAAACTATATTCAGAGATCTAATTACAACATTGGTACGATAACCCTTACTAATAAGTTTGTTTAAAGGTTCAATGAGTTTAAACGGATCACATAGTGATTTCCGCTTTAAGTACAATATTACCATAAAATTTAGGATGTGAAATACGATTTTTACTATAAGCTCATTTGAGGTGAATCTCGATGAAATTTTTCACATGAATTTCACATGATTCTCACATGAAATTTTGCCTGTGTATGCTCCCAAATAATTTTTTCTGAGGGCATAAAACAATTATGGCAGATAACAACCAATATCAACCTCAGGATTCCAGGCAGAATGATATTGGATATTTATTGGGTGTAATACATTTGTATGGTTTCTGTTCACTTGGTTCCATCAGAACCTTATCTGCTCTTAATTAATTGTTCCAATATATTTCATATTTGAATTTATCACATCTTTTCTGATAAACTAATGTATCAAATTAAATACAAATTTATCATTAAGCATGATATCAAAAAGCTGTAAAGTGTGATGCATTTTTATGTCTTTCCCTCACCTGGTTCTTATAAAGTTTAAACTCTAAAAAGATGTGTTTAATGCTGACACAGTATTTTCTTTTTAAATTGTACTTTAGAACCACAGAAAGAAGGAGGTTGAAAAGCATAGTTACAATGTCCCCTATAAATGGACATATTTTATCTGCCCAAGAGCAATAATTCCAATAAATTTTTGTGACTATTTCTCAAATATACTTCTTGACGTGAAATTGCTTACAACTCAATTTTCCAAATAATTTCATATTTCCAGGGCATAACTCCTGTAAAATTGTTGATCTTCACTGACTGTCCAACTTGTTCAAGACCTTGCTGATTCAAACCTTTGTTGTAAATTTCATAAAAATCTAACAAGAGTTGTTTGTCTGAAATTGCTTACAATGCAATTTTCCATAGATTTTATTTTTGAAAGGCATACCGTTTGTAAAATAATAATTGATCAGCACTGATGTTGGAACTCTTCCAAAGTATCAATAATGTAATTGCTGATATAAACCTTTAATATAAATCAGAGAAGAATTAAAGGCTTACAATGCAATTTTCCATACAATTTACATTTCTAAGGGACATCACTCAGGTGAAAATAGTTGATCAATGCTGATTATCAAACTTGTCCAATGCATTGCTGATATAAACATTTAATGTTAATTTCATAAAAATCATGCAATAAATGAAGGCTTGAGAGCAATTTCAATCCAATTTTCAACATAATTTAAATATTGAAGGGCATAACTGCTTTAAAATAGTTGATCGGCACTGATTTAAGAGTTTGTCCAAGAATGTTTTGATATAAACCTTAAATATAAATTCCATAAAATTTGGCATGAATTGTAGATGTGAGGCGCTTATTAGACCTGACATGGACAGACTCCAGGTATTTCTATATTCCTTAACCATGTTGCTATGGAAACAACAAAATATGCACAGCAATGAAAACTCTTGCCTACTTCACTGGTTTAATTACTAGAGATACCACACCCACCAACCACTAACTATAACCAGATTCCTAGAAACACAACTGTATCTATATACCTTCTTATACTAATAAAGTTAATTATAAAACAAAACTCAACAAATAATACTTAACAAATAATCTGTTTATTTGTAACTTTGCATTGCTTAGAGGTTGAACAATATTTGTGAAAACTGATTTATTGTTCATCAAAAAACAAAATCACATTCCTAATTTTAATCTTAAATATTAAGAACATGTAGAAAAATATTCATATGAATAAATTATTCACTCAGTATCAAGTTGACATAAAATGTCTCACCTGTTTACAACAATTTTATTTTTAATAATTAAAAGACTTCTATTCTAGATTTAAGGTCAAATAACATGTAACATGGACAGCTATTCCTATGAATTCACATTTAAACTATCAGCTGTCTTATTTATACAACTTTTGAGAAGGAATTCTTGTAAAATTCTTTAAAAATGTACACAGTAATTTTAAAGGAGGTTAACATAAATATTTGTAACAAATGTACATACCAATTGTTGTTGACCTGTCCAATAGTTCAATGAAAACCAAAAAAATTCACCTTATTACTGGAGGATAAAAATGTCACGCATGTCACAAGGACATACATAAATATTACTTTCATCAAATAATTGTTTTGAGTACAGTTGACCTTTCCTGTATAGACTTAATGTGAAAAAGCATGAAAACTGAGATCATAATTCATTGGCAATAATTGGCTGACTTGGTTTTATCGCAATATACTTCCATGCAAAAGTTGATTTGCCTCACTGATAGAGGACAAGATATACAGGTATTTGTCATTTTTATGTCAACTTAAAAGTAACCCCTATGTTTCTCCTGCTGCTGTTAAAGGCATGACAAAAACCAAGTTTAAATTGTTGAATTAAAACATTAATCTAAGATTGAAAGTTAAAACAAAAGCAAACTGAATTATTAACACACTAACAAATTATATTCACACTTCAAATGCAAATCTTTATAAAAAAAAAATCCAGTATGTGTATGCCTTGTAACCATACATTATTTTTCTTCATTTTACAGTATTAGAACAAATTAGATAATCTAAGCTTTAAGAGACCCTAGGTGATAACTTATAACAAGACATAGTAAGTGCAAATGTTTAAGGTAGTAAACTTTTGAACTCTTTGGAAAACTGGGAATATTTCTGTAGAACGATATGTGTATATATAAATCTAACTTGTCCTGCTATAATTATGTGCATCATTCTTGAAA
>JAASAO010003246.1:0-13639 GCA_017311375.1 Mytilus coruscus
GATATAATTCAATATGGAATAGTCATTACTTAATGATATTTCGATATTACACGATATGGTTTCGTATTGACTTGATATAGTTTTGTCATTACTTAATATGGTTTTGTCATTACTCGATGTGGTTTCACAATTATTTAATGTGGTTGTGTCATTAGGCAATGTGGTTTTAACATTACTTGATGTGTATGTGACTTAACGTAATGTAGTTGTTTCATTACATGATGTGGTTTTGTTATTTCGTAATGATGATTTGCCAATTCTTTATATGGCTTTAACATTACGTAATGATGTTTCGATTTTACACTACATGATGTGTTTGTTTCAGTATTTGATGTGGTCCTGTCATTCTTTGATGTGGTTATCACATTACTTGATGGGGTAAAACCACGTGACCAATTCGGAAAAAAACTAGTTCTATTTTTAAATAGATTTCCATGTTTTATGTGCCTTGGATGAGTGTCGCCATCCATCGAGTTACAGTTCAAATTAAAGTTCGGGTTACTGTTCGAGTTAAACTTTGAGTTAGTCTTCGATTTCGACTTAGAATTCAAGCCATTATTAGAATTAAAGTTCTAGTAAGAATTGAGTTTCGAGTTTAACTTCGAGTTTGAGTCACATTTAAAGGGAGAGTTCGAGTTACAATTCGACTTCAACTTTGAATTTGAGTCACCTTTTGAGGTAGAGTTCGAGTTAGACTCGAATTTGAGTCTCATTTAGATTAAGATTTCGAGTTGAAATTCGAGTTATCTAATATGAGTTCGTATTTAAATTTTCTATCGCGGATCAAGGACTTTTGCTCGGGCTTCCGAAAAGAGGGCTCAGGGGTATGCGTACAAAAGATAAACAATGTTACAGTATACAAAACACAACATAGAAATTGAAATAAAGTTAGATGTGGTGTGATTGCAAATGAGACAACTATCCACCAGAGTTTAAATGCAGTGGATGTAAGCAATCATAAGTAACCGTACAGCCTTCAACACACCGTATGGTCGGCTACAAAAGGCCACCACGTGAAAATGTGAAACAATTCATTCGAGAAAACTAACGGTCTAAATTATAACTAAACAATCTACGAAAAACAAATATGACACACATGAAACAACGACAACCATTGAACTGCAGGCTCCTGACTTGGGGCAGGCACATAAAGAAAGTGCACGTGGCGGAGTTTAACATGACTTTGTATGTGAGCGCTAAACCCTAACCTAACCTCGGACTGTAGTGTAAAAGCACAACATAAGAAAAAAATGTAAAAACAGTTTCAATTGGCTTAATTCAATAGATCGGTATGACTGGGTAATATAAATTCATCGGGGTGATCTCGGGTGCTCCGAAAGGGTAAGCAGATTCTGCTCAACGTGTGGCACCCGTCGTGTTATTCGTGAAAGTACAAACCCAGTGATTTGGTTTTATTTGGTAGTTCACACTCGAGGAAAAGATGACGGAATTGTGGTTACGACAACTGGAACATATGCGTCGTCACCTGTGAAACAGATATTCCAAAAAGTTTGTTTTTTCAATTAGTGCGAGGTAAATCAGAGAATGCAATTTATAAAAATAAAAGATTGATATTCGTATATGTTCAAATGATCATACACGCTAAAAAAAATCGGAGAATTCTTTATTATAGAAATGATGCTTTGTCGCTAGTCCGATCCCCCCATTTCCCTGTAACTTAAGTGTGAGTTGATTTATAGTGTCTCTTTTGTTGACAACAAAGTACAAGTCTTTTGATTTGTGTCGAGCCTGCGACATTAATGTAGCGGCAGTGAGACGCAACAAACCTATATTCCGTCGTCGGTAGTGGCGTCGGCGTCTTCATCATTTAGATCGTTAGGTTTCTCGTTTGAATTGTTTTTACATTTTTCATTTCGGGACCTTTTATAGCTTACTATGTGGTATGGGTTTTGCTCATTGTTGAAGACCATACAGTCACAAATAGTTGTTAACTTCTACGTCATTTGGTATGTGGTTGAGAGTTGTCTCATTGGCAATCATACCACATTGTCTTATTTTTATATAAGTTTTTTTTTTTGCATTAAATATTACCGAATTAAACTGTTTTGACATGATAAATTTGTAAACCTCCATGAACTGTTATAAAACTTGTATAGGAGTTGTTCTTCAAGATCAAGATAAAGCATCTACAGAAAAACATTTCTTTTTAAATTTTGTTTTTACCGATAAATGTACCGATAAATGTACAGTCAACATTACGCTTTTACACTGACAGCAGCAATATCAGGCGAGACACAGGGTTCCGTGGAATCTTTTACGAATTTATTATAATACTGCTTCCATTTGAGAACTAAGAAAAAAAACGGCAGGACCAAGTGGTTTGGGATATCCCCCTTATGTCCGAAATACTGTTAATTTTTTAGTACTTTTTTCTTATTTTTGTCTGCCGTTCCCCTTTTTCATACCAAATAACTCTGAACAACAACTCGAACTTTAATTTGAACTTTAACTCAATGGATAGCGATACTCATCCAAAGCACATTCAACAAACGACATATGGAAATCGGTTTAAAAATAGAACATATTTTTTTCCGAAAAGGTCACGTGGTTTTACCTCATCTATTAATGTGATAACCACATAAAAGAATGACAGGACCACATCAAATACTGAAACAAACACATCATGTAGTGTAAAATCGTAAACATCATTACGTAATGTTAAAGCCATATAAAGAATTGGAAAATCATCATTACGAAATAACAAAACCACATCATGTATTGAAACAACTACATTACGTTAAGTCACATACACATCAAGTAATGTTAAAACCACATTGCCTAATGACACAACCACATTAAATAATGGTGAAACCACATCGAGTAATGACAAAGCCATAATAAGTAATGACAAAACTATATCAAGTCAATACGAAACAATATCGTGTAATATCGAAATATCATTAAGTAATGACTATTCCATATTGAGTTATATCAAAGCATCATTACGTAATGTCAAAACCATATTATGTAAAGACAAAATATCATCAAGTAATAATAAAACAACATAACGTAATATCAGAGTTCCACATAAGACAGCTGTGGCGTTCCATATACCATAGATGTAACTATTTTCTATTTAGGTAAAATTTTTCTAATTTAAGGATTTAGATTTTTCACGCATCTTTTGTTCTTACTTACTTTATTCATGATAATTATAATTTTCCAATTTTATATATTTGTTCAAGGATTTGTATAGTTAGAACTTGATTTGTTCTAACAGAAATATATATGAATCGGCAAGCCGGAAGAAAAGTTAATATTTCTATTTGTTCGGCAATCCGTTTGCGCATGCACAAATAATCAATATCATCGTTAAGCATTCCAGATAAGGTGTCGGATTGCAAATGCGCGTATTGGTGGACGTTTTGAGAATTGGAGCTTGTGTTTTATATCTAATAAAAGACGACTAAAGAGAAAAAGAGAGAATGGGATTGCATGCTTTGTAAACAAATGTCTATTCTCATTAGGACGGACTTCATAACTTGGCAATAGCGTAGCATGTAAACTGAGAGGAATAAAGTGTAAAAGCACACCAGAATTGCTGTTTACCCCCCTTACCTTTACCTGTATCATTGGAGGCAAAATGTGTAAAAACAAGTCTTGGAAAACGGACAAAGCCAATATACTTTTCTGTATGATTTGAAAGTTCTACTACAACTGCGATCTGTGAACATGCACTGATGACTGCACTGGAAATCTCGAGCTGGAAATAGTGTACCAAGCTAAGAGTAGAAACCCCCTTTTTAGTTTATTCTGTTTAATTATTTTTTTCCCAATTAGAAAAAAAAAAATATGACATTTTTGCTATTATAAACACAATCTTACTTTAGGGTCAGCTTACATGTACTTTCCCCTTTTCTCTTCTTTTCTATGTGTTTCAAATCATTTAACATTCAGTTAAATTAAAAATCAGAATCATTTGAAAATTTCATTGAAACCAAGATTCAAAGAAATGATAAATTCATAATCTTCTTAAGGAATCATATGTGTACATTGAAGCCATAAATCATTCGCCCGACTTTTAACTATCCAGGAAATTCATAGGTAAAAATAATAAACAGCTGCGCCATGAGCGTATGATACGCCCGTCGTCTTGTGTGTGAATTTTTATGCAATAATCATAAATAGTTTCTGACATACGGCCTGACATGCGAAAACCCCCTTTTTTTTTACAAAAAACTCAATATCTCTAGAATGAAATTTTGAATCAAAACCAAAAAGTATACAGATCTGTAGATTAATATAACTAAGAAGTGTGTAAAAATTTTGAGCTACGGCGCGACATGTGAAAAACCCCTCCCCCTTTTTTTACAAAATACTCAATAACTCAAAAATAAAATTTTGAATCATCACCAAAAAGTGTACAGATCTTGAGATTAATATAACCAAGAAGTGTGTAAAGTTTTAAGCAATAACCTTAAACTGTTTTTGAGATACATTGCAACATGTGAAAAAAAAAAAAAACACACACCTGTTTTAGTTACTAAGTCCCGTAACTCAAAAAGTTTTAATCTTATTTTCACTAAAAAGTATACATATCGTTTGACCATCATAAGAAACAACTATGTTAAGTTTCATAAATTATGATCATCAGCTATATATAACAAGAATATAAATAGTTATCCCACAGAATTTGAACTATTTCAATGATAAATGCTACAAGGACAACAAATACATGTGTCGTTATAATTGAACCATTATTATTGATTGTGGCGCGGGCTGTTATTTTACAAAAATTAATTGTTCAGAAAACAATTGAAGGTTTTTCACAATAAGATAGTTAATTTTGATAAGAAAGATAAAAGGTAATAAACACTTATGTTGAGGAAAACAAGTTACATTAACATTGATTCTAAACATAAATTATTTATATATACTTTCACTTGAACTAAGGGAGATAATTAGCTATTTTATTTGTGTAAAAAGAGTCGGGAGATATCAAAAGGATATTCAAACGCATAAAATGTCAATTCCGATGTCATACGAAAGCTAATTTACACTGATTCCAAAAAAAATGGTGTCTATGTACTTTCACTTGAAATAAGGGAGATAATTAGATACTTCCAATTAGAAAACTGATTTCCAGTGTCATATAAAAGGTTATTTGACACTCATTTCAAATATATATATGGTTTCTTTTTACTTTCACTTGAAATAAGGAAGGCAATCAGCCGCTTCCTGTTGACAGAAGGTCACATCCGGTGCCATAAGATAGCTTGCTTTGCACCGATTCCTAAAAGATATGGTTTATATGTACTTTTCTTTCAATTAAAGGAATTGATAAAATACTTCCGGTTTACAAAGTGTCACTTCAGGTGTCGTTTAAAGGTTACTGTATGCCTATTCTAAAAATATATGTTTTCTACGAACCTTTCCGTTGTATTTGTGCAAAAATGGCAATTTCTTGTTTGCACAATCGCATTTCCTGTTGATGTTTCAAGGTCATATATCATCCAATCCTTGATGGCCTTAGCATGTACCAGTATGAAGTAATATCAATTATCCTAAAACTCAACTATTTCAGGGGCAATAACTCATATAAGATATCCAGACCGCTTTGGACCGAATTTACAATTGTTTCCTCTCAACAACCGAATCATTTTGCATCAGATCTTTTGTATCTAGCTTTGAAAATAGACAGGAAATGCTCAGACAGCAAATTAAAGTGCAAAATTTATAACATGACCTTGACCTTTGACCTTGACCACACATTCTAAGCGATAAGCAAAGGATCGTAAATTAATAGATCCTAGGCCTTTAAGGCTTAGGGTTGATGAGTTACGCTGACATACTCATAAGATCCTGCAACGATTCCGGTACGATAGTAACACGTTCTAGTTACGATCTTGTCACGCTCTTGCTACGTATAATAGAGGTTTCCAGATTTGGCACGTATCAGGTACGGTTGGTACGTAACTCAGCCGTTAGTGTTGTTTTGGAGATTTCAATCAATGCATGACATTTTTTTTATTCATCTTGATCAAATTAAAAAATTCGAATTGAAAATCAACAAAAAATAACTTCACTTTTTATTTGATAACGATTTCTTCGTTTCTAGAACATCTTTTGTGTGATTCTATATGAGATAATTTGGTTAAGGTACAAGTGTGTGAATCAAACAGTCCTTACATGAACTGAGTTGACTGACCTTTAGCTTCTAAATATAGATATGCGTTTCTGTTTGTTTGTGGTATTGTTTTTGTTTTGTTTATATTTAGAAATAAAAGTAAAGAATTTTACTTATGTATAAATAGAATTTGGAATACTAAGTAATTTTAATATATTATGTTTAAACACATTTTGCTGATGAGGGTCTGGATGCGGTTTACAGAATAGAGAATAATGCAAAGTGCAGAATAAAGGTCAATAAAAATAAAAAATAGAGAAAAATAGGCCAAAAATAGAGAATAATGGGTTGCTAATTTATAAAGAATAAATAATAATGGCTAAACAGATTAAGAATATTATAGAAAAATGGTAAAAAAAAAAAAAATAAAAAAAAATAAAGAAAATAAATTGGCCCCACATCCAGACCCTCTCTGATGTTGTTTATATAGTTACGTTAACATGTAAAAAATTGTGTTGATTTCTCATTAGTTTTTGCAGGATTTTAAAATAAGTTAGTTTTAAAATAAGTTTCTTGTCATTTAAACGTTGTGTTAAGATTTTAAAGTAAGTTGTCTTAGGTTCTTAAAATTGTTATCTATTTTCTTTGACGTAAGCCATTTATCAAATTGGTCTTCTTTTCCTAGCAAATTCAACATAGGGTTTGTGAATCAAACTTTTATAAGATCTAAACTTCTATCTATATGCTTCTGGCACTAACTCATAAGCAGGCAATGATCGATCATCACAGCAACATTTTGTTCTTGAAATAGTTTATTAGCGTATTGTATAATTTGACCCTTTGTTCGTATTTTTACTATTGGTAAAATCTCACATGTATATGTAAAACGATTTGTATGAAAATGCAAAAAAAATATAAAAATGGTAAAGATATTAAATATTTTAAAATTTGAACTACGTAAATAAGTAACAATTTAACTGTTTTAAAGAACGCGAAGAAGTGATACTGGTTATTTATATAAATATTTGAGCTTAATGTTGAAGTCTTCGTGTAATTCTCATGACTTTTAGAGATTTGCGTAGTCGGTAATACTTGTTAGATAATACATTTTCGCTGGAAATCAATTTTGCCGGAAGATATTTATTAAATTTCATCATTATTACAATATTAAAGGAGGTCAATTTTTATGTAAAAATAGCTCTTATTTTTCATGTTTTCTAAAAGCCTACTCAAATACTTTAAACCTATTTATTATATATTGTCATAAAAAAATTATAGGAACAAATGAGATAGAATATCAATGTGCTTTATATTTCAGCTTCATTTTGCCTTTCAAGGAAATAAATCTAAACACAACCCGTTCGTGCAATGGTTACCTGCAACGGTTACTTGAAAGCATAATCAGTACACACAATATTATTTGCTTTGAATACGAAACGTACCCATGTGAAAGTAATACCAAGTTGCAGCTAAAATCACCCAAATACTTTTTGAGTATGATTCATAAAATATACGTTGATAATAAGTGTACTCATGAATTATTTTCAAAAGTCCAATGACGGTTCCCAGTTCGGACTACGGTTGGTACGGTAGCAAATCTGAAACCTCTAGTAAGACCTTACACGACTTACACGATCTCTGTTCGCTTCTAACAAGACCTTCCCGATCGCATTACGATCTCAATACAGGTCTACTACGATCGAACCACGACTCCACTACGTTTCCACTACGGTGTCACTACGCTCTTCGTCCCTATAAATATCTTGACTTTCACGTATTACACACAAGTAGAACTACAGGTAGAAGTTATTGCATTCGTTTTTTGTTTTATATCAACAGAATGAGGTCGTGCAATTATCGTGGCTAGGACGTAGTAGTATCGTAGTAAGGTGGTACTAAGGAGGGCAAGCACGTAGAAGCAGCGTACCATTGTCTTCCTCATCGTAGTCTAATCGTATCAGTATCGTAGTAGAAGCGTAATAAAGACGTAGTGAAATCGGAATAGTCGCAGTCAAATCGTAGTAAGGTCGCAGCGAAATCTTTTCAATTGGCTTCCCGATTGCACCACGTTTCCAATACAATGCTTCTTCGCCCATCCCGATCTTACTACGTCCTTATTAGAGCTTTCTTACATATTGACGAAAGGTACGAACGAACGTAAAGGAGCATGTATTACATTTCCACGATAACACTGTGGAGTTTTTTAACCTGTAAAACAGCTTTCTTTTCTGAATCAAACGTATTTTTAAAAATTTAAGCATATCGCAAATAAAACACGCTTTTAATATCTTTATATCTGAAAATAAAGAAAAATAGTTTCAAATACACTTACGTCCGATACGTAACTTATGTTAACCACGATTACACACATTTGCGCGGGAATTGTTTAAGCATGCGTTTCACCATTAACATTTCAATGAAATTATTGAGTATGATACTCTAAATTTAAACAAAAGGAAAATTACGTGTAAATTTGACTAAATGCGGGATGTTGTTGATGATTAGTGATGGGACGTAGAATTGTTATTTTACTGACAAGATTCACAATTATTTTTATTTTTGATGAATTATTATAGGTTAAATGTGAAAAAAGTAATGTGACTCTTGCGATCGCAGGATACAAATGTGAAACGGAACAAATACTATACCCCTCTTAATGGTCGTTGCCTTAGTATTTCACAGATTATTTTCATGGTCTGTTTTTCAACTGGTAATATCTGCAGTTAATGCTTGATACCCCCCCCCAACCCTAAACAGGTTTGATTTAACTACTAGTAGTTAGATATCGGATAAATGTCCACGAGACAACAGTAAACCAAAAAATAGATGATCATCAACATCAATGCAAATAAAGTTTGATACAAGCATTAAATGAAAAAAAAAGTAGAAAAACAAACAAGCTACACTCAAAGAAAAGACGGAAAACTTAGGTGTTTTGAAAAATTAAACCGTCTCTGTCTCTGACTCAGTTGTATATAATAGTCCGAATGTGACTGCTGAGCAGATGCACTCGGGTGCTCCTCACTCCTAAATCCGCCCTTGAGCTCTAATTATAGATTAACTAATTATAGAGATTGTTCTGTTCATCTTGCACTGTATATATTTTGGATTTAATAATATGATTAAACAGTAAACATGCTTAGAAGATTGATGGTTATTGGTCGCTTAACGTCCAGTGGCAAATATTTCATGAATAATCAGTACGAAAACGCAATTATACGCTGAAAGAACGGTTCCATAGGTGAGCTTAACTCGGGTGTATGGGGGTTGAGCACATTTATTTTTATTTTTAAAGGTATTTTTTTTCTTCTGACAACCCTGTATTTAGGAAATTTGGTAGAGTTATCTCCTTCCCCCCTGGTGGTATTATTATATTTTTACCTTTCGTACGTCCCGAAAAACCTATATCTCACGAAAAATCAAGTTGAACACGTCTCGCTGCATGCATGCAGTGAAATGGTCCTTAATAGGCAAACATTTAGGTGAAACGCCATCGAAGTTTCATGTCGCTTCGATTAAGATTACATAAATGTCAAAATAAAGGATCCCTAAAACGAGTCTTACGTATGATTCGTCAAGCATACGTACCTTTCGTCAATTTGTAAGAAAGCTCTATTATGACCTTCCTACGCTTCTACTACGACTAGTTTTGCCAAGACTGCACTACGCATGTTTTGAGCATGTTCAAAGTTGGTCGTGGACCTCCACGATCATGAAGACCTTGCCACGTCCTTACTACGACCTTACCATGACCACAAAGATCTTCCTACGACTTCCAAATTTGTTTGTAATTTTTATGTCGTAGCGGGATCGTGGTACTAGTGTGATGGGAGTATTAAATTTTATCAGATCGTTTTGCTCAAAACCAATCAAAGCTTCCTAAAATATCCCAGCAGGCACAAAACGTTGTATCAACGTTGATCCAATGTCAGACTTCAACGTTGTCACAACGTTGAAACTTGTTAGTTTTGAAAGTTGTAATGACGTTGAAATCCTGACGTTGAATCAACGTTGCAGTTAAACGTTGTATTGACGTTGATATCAAGTTGAAATCAGGTCTAGATTAGGTTGAAATCAGGTCGGGTTGAGGTTGAAATCTGGTCGAGTTAGGTTGAAATCAGGTCAATTGGAGGTTGGTTGTAGATAGGTAAAGTGATGGTTCTCCGGTGTAAATTAATCATTATTGGCACGTGTTCAAATACAATAATAAGATATCTGAATTATAAATTAACAAAAGCCCACTTTGTTATTTAAAGTTAGAACATCCATCAATAGTTCTTTTCTCAACAAGAGACAACTCAAAAAAGAGCATAGTAGACAATCACAATCAAAACCAAAGAGGAGAGACAGTTAGAATATCAAGATTTTATTTGAAACCAAGTACTTCAATATTAACAAAGCTTTCTGTTTAAGCACATCAATTCCCAAAGCAAAGGAACACGAACTACAACACATTGTTTTTGTTCTTGTTGATTAATTTTTCAAACTTATTCAAAATCATGTGAATGAAGCAGGTTTGAACACAGTGACACAAACTGCCTCCTTTGTTTAATGTGAATACATAGCAGGACCATTTAAAAAAACCTGTTCTCATTTTAAGTTTTTGTTGTCTAATATTTAGTTCTATTTTTTTGTTGTTTTTTCATTTTTATTGATATCTTGTAGATCTGAATTTTGATAACTTTTTGTGGGTATACCGGATATGTGTTTTTTACATTTATCTTTAAGTCTTTGGGAACAAACCATAACATCACCAAGCTGTTTACTCATTCAATCATTATCTATACACCCGATACAATTGAGTAACCAAACAAAAAGATGAAGAACACCAATTAATGCAGTTCTTAATTTCAGTGCCTTTTTTTACTGGCAAAAAAGTTAATTATAGAAATAAATAAAAGAGGTTTTTAAAATGAAAAATTTATTTTGTTTTCAACTATTCTTTTGGCCTAGCAACTCCTTCTGCTCTCTGTTGGGCACACTTCAAATGTCTTGAACACTGCTCTGACGGATATTTTGGATTCTGTTTTCTCTTTGTGGCAGTCTAGAACAGCATCTGAAAGCATGGAAGAGAAAGAACATAAATTTGAATTACATAATAAAAATTGTGTACTAAAGCCGCAAATGCCTATCAAATTCTACCAATAATAAAAAAACAATATTTATCATATATAAAATCATAGAAAGCAACATGTCCATTTGAAACAATTGTCCCAGATTGCACCAATAACAAGTCAAAGCATGAATTCTATAAACCAGATCTGTGTTTTGTAATAACCATAATGTTCAGATACAGTCGAAACTATCAAAGACCTAAACAGTATTTAAGAGCAGACAATTTCTATGTTGTATCGAGTTGTATTGAAACGAATTGGCTAGTATACACCTTATCGCTATGTGTCCGCCATAACTGGATATCACACAGGTTCCCGTAAAATTTTGACGTCACAATAGAAAATATCTGACGCCACAATGGAAAAGTGATTGTTGTTGACGTCAAAGTTCAAGCGGCCGGGTCAGCCGGGAATAGCGATATGGTGTATTCGGTGACACCCCTTTTCTGATATTACTGATTCTGTACATGCCTAGATATTTTTATGTTAGTTTGCTAATTGGATATTATATGCAAACAAATTATTTAACTATATTGACACGAAAATGAATCACATTCATTAAGATGAGACCTTGTCATAATTTCTGTAAACGTAAACATGCACTCATGCAGATAAATATTTTGATCATTTGAATGTGCTCGTATATTTTATTATTCTTCGTTAATCTAACTGTAAAATATACTTACGATAATATCAGGATGTTTATGCAGAAAATTATTCTCTTGTCTATAGTCTTTAGACGCAGTTGTTCACTATTTGTTTATTAGTCTTGTGCGATAATTTCTCGAGGATAATTTTCAAAATTTTCAAAACGGATGTTGAATGGAGGCGCGTGCTTGCGTGCGCATCCGAAAGAAAAATTTTCGGAACTCAACTTAAAATACCGCGAAAATTTAAAACTACTCATCTATTATACTGAATAAATTGAAGACATTGTACATCGATGATATTTTAAGATCGTTTATGAATATTAATCGGTAAATAAAAATTAAAATAAAAGATACAGAAAAATTTCTCTAATATATTTAGATGAAAAAAGCAACTAAAACTTTGATTTCATTTAAAAATATAAATTACAAATAGGCCTAGGTCTATATCATATTCATACAGATATACATATAATTAAAATAGCATGAACAGGTTTTGAGATCTCCCAAAAATTAGAGAATCATCAGACACAAAAGTTTAGATAATGATTTTGAATTGGTTTTAAAGACACTTAAAAAAATCACAAAAACAAATTAAATGGAAAAAGCTGTATTATTTGTGATATCTCCTCCCCTTGTTCTTGCACACAACTCCTTTCCATGCATAAACAGTCTTCCATTTTTTTTTTTTTTTTTTTGTGGGAGAAATTTGGTTGATTATACAGGGATCATGGAAGCATGACAGCAGGAAGCTCCCTCATGCTTATGGCAGTCAGTGGACCCTCTTATAAGTATTTTCAAAAGTTCTGGATTAGCCACTGATTATCCAATCGTTTATAATACTGAGCTGCCCCTTGTCCGATCTGCTAATCAGATCTATCTGTACCCCTGAATTTTGACAATTCGATTTTTCTGTCGCGAATGACTGACGTTAACTCAACGTTGAATCAACGTTGTTGTAAAACGTTGATTTTAACGACGTAAATTCAACGTTGAAACAACGTTGTAAAGTCAACGTTGAATACCATGACGTTAGATCAACGTTGAATTTAGGTTGATCAACGTCACGACCAAATTTCAACAGAATTTCAACGTTGTTACAACGTTGAGTGCCCACTGGGATATCACATTGATTGATTGTTGTTTGCTGAACATCCTGTGGCATATATTTCGTGCATTTTCAAAACGATCAAACACCTTGACCACTACAATGATCATGTATGGTGTTTGTTGCCAGTGCCCTGTTTGTTATCAGCACTCAATCTCGTTTAAGTGCTGAAATCCGCCTCCTACGACGGGGACGAAGAGTAGGACTTTAGGAGGCATATAGTTTTTTTCTTTTTTGTTATATGTTTAAAATTGAAATTAAAAACTGATATTCATCTGATACCTTCATATTTATAGCTTTGTTGATTCTACATATTTTCTTATTACTTGTTTTTTTTCACAGTAGATGACTATCTCAGGTGCCTCTTGATAGCTGTGATATGTGGGAATAATAGTAACCTGTGTATCAGGACATCTTTGACAGACAAATGATCAATAATAATACCACCCTCTATTGTTGGAAAACTTACAGACTTGCATAAACGTTTTGATGACATACAATTTACCCCTGTACAACCCCCTTTTAAAATATCTTGATTATAATCATCAATTACAACAATTTATCTTTATATTTTTTCCAAATAACATAGTTATGTCTCCAAATTCTCAAAAAATATCCCTAGTTTATACTTCTGGGGTGCGTATAAAGTAAAGTAACATAAGTACTGAACTCCATGGTAAAT
>JAASAO010003778.1:0-13894 GCA_017311375.1 Mytilus coruscus
GATGCTATTTATCCGGCTAGCCGAATTTAAAGAAAAGCCACTGCTGTAAAAATATTAGTAAAAGAAGTAAACTGTTATTATTTTCCCAGATGCTTTTAACTTTCCATTGTATGTGGCTTAATGCGAAAACAAAATGCATTTCTTTCGTATCGACTAATCCAAAGTAAAGTCATGATTCTAATTTTGTGAATTTTCAAATTTCTTCTCTGTCGGAAACTATAAGGCTAAATATGCTAACCTATCTATATAGGTGATGACCGTAAAATCCTGTTCAGATATATATCATTATTTATGCAGTACAAGTAGCAATAAGAGAGGTGTTCGATCGTATAACGTTAGGCGAGCCTTTTTTTACCATGTTCTCGTTATATTCACGATATCGTCCAGAACATGAATGAAATATATGCCACTGGACGTAAAGCAATCAACCATCAATCAATCAAACTTTATACGGCAATCATGTTTTAATAGAATAATTGAATCAAACAAGGTAAGCTTGTGGTACATGAAGCGTTACTAAACGAACTTGTAAAGAATAGATTAACTAACAAACGTAAATTATAGTCAATCATCAGTCCAGTAGCTATGTTTGTAGTCTTTCTATACGACTACTAGCAAGACTTGTCACATCAAGTATAGAACGACTGTATTTTTGTAAATTTCATATGCCTTCGCTGGGAATGGAACTCCTCCTTAAAATATGTTGTGTGTGACTGACATCAACACAGCCACGAAACCTATCGGCTACCAATGGGTAGCAATTTGGATGTCTTATTAATATATATAAAGGAAAGTATCATACACATCGGTACAACGGACACACAGGGCTTGTACCTTTACAAGTTAAAGGTAGAGACTTCACGGTGTAGGTTCGAATCCCTGTATTCCTTTGTTGTTCCTATTCTTTGGTTTTTCCGTTTTCCTATTTTGTATGTAACTGTTGATTGTTTTGCAATAATAGCGGGATTTTCCGTTTATTTTTGGAGTATTATTGGCTATTTAACATATTTGAAAATAAAATGATTGCATTCAATTTGTCCAATCTTGTTTTATAAATATAGTGTGCTTTCATCTGTATTACTACATATCTTTACAAATGCTTATTCGCAAATCTCTATGCTAGTAAATCGTGATGTGCCTAGAATTAGGCTTTTTGATAGAATTTTCTTCAGCATACTGAGAAATAAGTTCGAATCTGTCTTATTTTGTAAATTACTGATGATTTTCAGATGACTGATAATCTAAAGACAGACGTGTTATGTTTGTATTTCTCTTACCAATAAGTTGTGAACTTAGATTTATTAATGCATCGTTGAACTTGATTTAACGAAAGAAATCTCTGTATTACTGAAAATTATTACACCAGGGTTTTCGATATCACAAACTAGCCAAAACATTTACTAAATTTGATCATCGGTAAAGGACATCATTCGTAACTATGAATCAACATGCAGACACCTTATACGTCCAGGTATTTCACATCCAATTTTGTATGGTAATATTCTATACAAAGCACAAAATGTCGAAATTCATCTCAAAAGCTAACCAAACCTTTAAACAGACTTATTCAGAAGGGATATTGTTATGATACTGCTGTCAGTTCAATAAAGATGGCATATTTTGGTAATAATATTAATTCACTCATGGGGTCTTTGCATCGGAAATAAACACATTTATTCTAAAACCAGTTGTTGGCATGATACGGGTTATCTTCTTCTCATATAATTTATGATGGTATGATTCTAAACCCTAACGGGAGGAATTGTGCTTGATTTACATATAATGACGACATAATCTTTTAATCAGTTTAATCGAGGTATGGAGCTGGCATGTCAGTAACTGCTAGTAGTCCCTTGTTAATTTATGTATCATTGTCATTTTGCTTAGTTTCTTAAGTTACCTTTTCTGACATCGGACTCGGACTTCTTCTAAAACGAGTTTTACTGTGCGTATTGTGTGTTTGTTTATTCTACATTGGCTAGATGTATAGGGGAGGTTGAGATCTCACAAAATACGTTTAACCCGCCGCGTTTTGCGCCTGTCCTAAGTCAGGAGCCTCTGGCCTTTGTTAGTTTTGGATGTTGTTTTAACTTTAGTTCATTTATATGTTTTTGAGTTTGGTGTGACGTCCATTTTCATTGTACTATCACACATTTTGTTTAGGGGCTAGCTGAAGCCCGCCTCCGGGTGCGGGATTTTTCGCTGTGTTGAAGACCCATTGGTGGCCGTCGGCCGTTTTCTGCCGTTTGGTTGGGTTGTCTCTTTGACACATTCTCCATTTCCATTCTCAATTTTATGGTTATTTAAACTCACTTACGATACCTTCTATTTAAGAAAAAGCTTCAAATTTGAAAAGACATCAACACAATAGATTAAGTAAGATACAATGGATAAGCGTTGTTTCCTGAAAAACAAACCATTCGCCCTCCGGGCTCATAGTTTCTTTTACAAGAATCAAATCTTATTCATTGTATAATACGTATATCATACATGTATGTCTCAGGTAAAATATATGTGTTTGTCAAATTTAATTACTGTGATAATAACAAGAAAATTAACAATAAAATAAAATAATAAAACTAGCTGAACATATAGCTTAATATTATTTGTTTAGAAAAACAAATGTCTTATTACCTCAGTTTTTATATGTAGCTTATAGTGTCATGACGGTCTGTTTTGCTCTTATACCTTTTAAATAATTCTCTCAATTTAAGTTATTTCTTACATGTCATTTTTGGCGAATGAAAATAAATGAATCTTATCTTTTAATATAATGCAGACTTGCACCTTTATATGGATCTTATAATGTCTGCCTTTTCTATTGAAAACATGTTTCTTGATTTTTACTCTTAAATTAAAAAAATATGTTAAGATTATCTTAAGGCATTTCATTCTTTCTCTATGACATTTCAAAATATTCATTAAAGCAAAATCTAATGATATCTTTATTGCCATATAAACATAATTAGTTTGTGACAAATACAATAAAACATAGACAAACATAATAACGCAAAGAAATAACAGTTCTATAAGAAATGAACACGTGGAATATAATAGCAACCTTTTTCTATTTCTAAATTAGGGTAACTAATTCTTAACTTAGTGAAGCATTTTCTTATAGGAAATGCACCGAACGCTAAATAAAACTCACTATCCAAGTTTAGTTTTAAATTTTCATAAAGTATCAGTTTACTGTTCCATCATAACTTTTTATTTTATTTTCGAATATATTCTTATGTTTTGCTTAACATTCATTTTTAATCAAGGGCTTTAAAGAGTTTACTTCATATAAATCCCTACAATTATTAACTTGATCCTAATGGTCTGGTTTTTTTAATAGAATATATTTGATAAATGTATACCAAGTATGTACCATACGAATCCAGCAGTTTTGATAATATAAATGCTTCTTTAAGAAAAGGATTTTTTTTTTCATAATTCAGAATTTAGGTTAAAATTTTTGTATTATTTTATAACTTGCACATGTACAAATGATGTATGTATTATCCGAAAATATACCCATATATATTTTTGTTTTAAAATTGAAATTACTTGTTATATAATTCAGGATAATTAAATAAATAATTTTATAATCTTTAATTGTATAGTATTAAAAGGACAAAAATCAGGAATCTATTGGACAAGGAGGAGTAAAGCTGATATCAAGTTTATAATCAGAACACCATTGATAACAAATGAGGATCATTAAATACACAAAACAAAACAAAATGTTTTAATGTAGTAGTCCATAACAATTTCAATAGATGTATACCTAATTTTTCCAGGAGAATTTTTTTCTGACAGAAATTATCCAAACTGAAGAGGTCATTCAGAAATAAGAAGATTCTTCGTTAGCATCTTAAATGAAGATTAACAAATTTTGATGATTTACTAGTATATTCTGAATGTAGGAAAGAACGCTACTGAACAAAAGTATGGCACGAACTTATTTGCACCAGATTGGCATTTGGAAAATTATAGTCTCTTCAGTGATGCTACAGGCAAAACTCTTGTTTTGAGATTTAAAAAAAATTTGAACAAAAAAATTGTTTTCCTAAATCATATTAATTTTTTATTTATTTCTTTTCTGAAAAAATACATTGTACAACTTTGTAAACAAAATTTATTGTAAAGGAATTGATAATGATCATGTTATTGTTAAGAAAACGGGCTTGTTAAAATACTGGCTTTATGGTGCCTATAAACATATCATTTGCATGATACGAAGTTAATATTAATCATTAATGTATATTACTTCGATAATTCAAATGATAAATTGTCTAGAATGTTCTCGATGTACAATAACTTTTTCTTAACAAAAAAAAAAAACAGATATTTCAAGGCTTCTCTGTTTTGTTTTCAAATGCTAGTAAGTAACTTATCTTTGGCTATTTATCTTATCTACTTTGTGGCTTTCTGTCTGTTTTATCGATATTTCTTAACACCATGAAGACGGTCAAGTCAAATCTTTAAATAAGCCATATTGAGAGATAGTTTTAATGTTTATTAATTAATCATTTAATATTATATTTTTAGACGAAGTTTATAAGTTGCAAAACATCAAAAGTGATAAAACACCTTACTTCCTATGTCATAAACATTATGAAAAGATTCAAATGAATTTGATACAATAGAAATAATTAACACTGCTTGAGAAAGGAAATTAATTTGCATCCCATAAAAGAAGGATAAAGTTAGTATCACATATACAAAATGAAAAATACTACAATGTGTTCTATATATGTAGATGATTTCTAACCTTTGAAATGAATAAAAAAATCTATCTCTATCTTTAAACAAAACTTATGCACATGTAACACTGTCACGGATGTCATTCGGTTTATCGAGAGAATTGATCGTGAAAGAGTACCTAACGGTGGTCAAGCATTGCGTTTGGATCGTGAAAGATCTGGTACCGGATCGTGAATGTAATCAAATAAAAATTCTACCTCAAAATATGTGAAAAATTCGCTGAATTTTCAAAATCCGAAAAAACGAATATGTCTGTCAAAACGATTCAACTTTCTCAACAATACTGTGCAATAAGATTAAGAAAATATGCAGTACTTTATGAGAAAACAGAAAAGGCGCAATACATGCCTATGGGATTCTTTAAAAAAAAACACGCTTTTTGTACCTTTAATGGTCACATTCCAATATATCTTTATATATTTGGAACTTAATCTTTGGTGTGTTCGATAGTACAATAAAATAAAAGAATGTTCTTCCCTTGAAACCGTTCATTTGTTTATGAAAACCTTGAATTGTGTTGATTTTCACCAAACTTGATCGTGAAAGATCAGGCAACGCATTATTTTGATCGTGAAAGACAATGTGTGACCAGACTTAATAATTAAAAACAATATTTTGTTTACCAATTGATATACTTGCAACTGATGTAAGCGTGTAACTATTTTAAAAGACTGAACATTCAAGCTTTCAATTTTTTTTCTAAATTCCACCTTTTACTTCGAAAGTTAAAACAATAACTAAAAACGTGTCTAGATAAGTTAATTTCCAAAATAGAAGGACCTCTACGAGCGTAAATTGTCGAAAAAAGGTATATATGTATCTTTAAATGCACCCGCCTTGGAAATATATGCATGTGTACGCAATTTTATTTTTGTAAGGGTTGTTACTTTCAGTTAAGTTGAGTGTCGTTTGTGCTTACATAGTATGACACTATTGTTATTTCGTAGCTGCGCCGACACAAACTAAAAGGTACAAAGATAACGTTATTTCTAATTAATTGTTTGTTAAGTGTTTTCACAATAGCTTTACGTCATTGTACCAAACTTAGTGGGAAATTTTCATTCAACGTATACTTCGACTGGGATGCCCAGCTTGAACTGTTATTTAACCGATTAAGCTCTATTCGCAATTGTTACAACTTTTACTCTATCTGCACTGGTATGTTTAGCGATATCATACCTTTTCAGTTCGCGTGTGAATAATTTAGCTATGAGAATCGATGTAGTACAATTCAAGCAGACCTATCTACTTACCGCCACTATTTAGCAAATAATATGGGTATGCAACGTTTAAACACAAAGGTTAACCATCTACCATAACTTATAGCGAAAACAGCATCTTTCATTACCAATTTGAGATTGAACGCAAACCATGCAACCTTTTGTGTTACAGTACTTTCTTAAGTTCTATGTATCTTTATATACAACGTACCAGATGTGAAATGATTGCCAATGAGATAACTATATATATATTACAGACTAAATAATACCAGAGCGCAAAAATTTCCGTCTGCTTTACTTGTGATAGTATATATGTTGAACATCTGTAATAGTAATGGATTTACTAGAAGTGTCACATACGCTTAAGATGATCAATAAAAATAGGTCAAGGTCAGATGAACCATGCCATACAGACCGGTACAAACATCCTGTACACCAAATATAGTAGTTCTGATGCTTACAGTACTATAATTAGAGTGACAACCAGCCCATGGTTTATGACCCCAATAAATGGCCAACATCCCAGGTTTTATGACCTTCAATAAATGGTCAGTATATGATGTCGAACATAGCAGATGGTGATCATTTTCAGAGAATGTCACAGGTCTTACTGTTTATTTAGATATACGTATACCACACTTAGGCTTTCTTCAAGTAACCAAATAAATAAAACTTCGAGTTTTTCATGTAATGAAAACTAAGTATGATTGTTTGACCTCATGTCACTTTAATTCACGCCATTTTAGTTCGATCATTTTGCAGGTGTTATTTTAATTGGCTATTTTATTTTAGTATTGTGATAATAGTACCTTGTAAACCCCAATACCCTAATACCGTAAAAGAAAGCCCTTATATTTGATACAATTGTTTGTCACCGTGTGAAGTTGACAATATTGAACCGTCATTTTATTTGGTCATTATAAAAAAGTAAAATCACAAAAATACTGAACTCCGAGGAAAACTCAAAACGGAAAGTCCCTAATCAAATGGCAAAATCAAAAGATAAAACACATCAAACGAATGGACAACAGCTGTCATATTCCTGACTTGGTACAGGCATTTTCTTAAGTAGAAAATGGTGGATTAAACCTGGTTTTATAGCGCTAAACCTTTCACTTGTATGACAGTCGCATCAAATTCCATTATAATGACAACGATGCGTGAACAAAACAGACATAATAGATAAAATTGTCAAGATAGGGGAACATCAGTCATCACCGTGTAACAATCTCAATCAGAACAAAAACAAACAAATATTTAACAAAGACGCACAAAAAAAGCATTTATCAAATTTGACAACCACGTTGATTTAAAAGAAGATGTGGTATGATTGCCAATGAGACAACATTGCTTACTTATTTTTGTATTTTATTTAAGTATGTTATAATCATCCATAAAGGATTGAAATATTTTAAGTCCTGTTACCGAATGGCTAGATTACCATCAACTCTGGCGTAGAATCGCACGTTTGACGTCAGAATGTAAACGTCACACAGGTAGAGATATAAAATAATTTTTCGTTCAAAGTATGCAAAAATTATAATAGAACAATAACATAATGGCGGGATGTTTAAAGTACAGAGCCACGTCATATGTATCAAAGAAACACAAAAAGTCACACGGACAAAGCACACTAGCAAAAATGAAAGATAATACAAACAACACATTAACGGGATGCATAAGTACCGAGCCACGTCAAATGGATATCACCAAAAACAGACCAAACAGGACTGTTTGGACTACTTTGTTTTACTATTATGACAAAATCACCTTGTGAACGCAAGTTCTCTGAGACCATTTTACACATTCTTCGTACTATATTGTTTGTTATCTTAAGTTGTTGATCTTATTTCATTTAACCTTATTTTGAACCGAACATTTTAATGGGAGTTATATTTTCTGGGAAATTTTATGACAATATCGCCTTGTGATGAAAGCAATGTTTAATCAAATTTGCCGAAACCTCTCATATTTAGCAGAAATAATTGGTAACATTGTATTGGTGATCATTGTATACCATTATATTGATCCGACCATTTTGATGGGAGAGATGGAATTTTTTCCATATTTGACTACTGTGCCACTCCATAATAAAAGATTTCGCTACAGCGTAGCAATGTTGTAAGCTCTAAATTGTGAAATATAAGTATAGAAAAATAGCTTATGAATTGTTGACAGCTACATGTATATCTTTTATTAATGTACCAAAGATATCACTTGCAACTCAAAGGGTGTATTATTAAAAGAACTATTATTTTACTTTATAACAAGAAGAAGTGACTATGTTAGCATTTTATGAAGATTTATAATGCTTTGAAAAAAAAAACTTCCATTTTGGTATCAACATTTCTCCATATTTTTACTTATTTGTACTGCTATTTGAATATCTTTAGTAAGGATTTTACAAATGCGAACACTATTTTATAACAGCTTTTTAGTACATATAACATGTATAATAACTGTACTAAAGTTTTAGTTTTATTGTCATTCAAATTTCGTGACCAAATATTACAACAGCACTTAATTATTGAAATATTCCAAAAACTCTCTAGATTCATGTAATACTAACCAACAATCATTTGAAATAAGAAGAAAGGGTTTGTTTAATTTTTTTTAAATTTTCAAATATTCTTTTGGATCTCTATATTTCTTACCTGTAAATGAATTATGGATCTTTTGTTTATATTCACCCTTCTCTATTTCAACAACTTCTTTCAGTTTTTGACAAATGTAAATCAATTTTGTTAACAATTTTAGTTTGGAATATGTTCTTTTTTTTCTATTTCAAAGTGCATTTATCTCTCCCATTTTTGGTTCATATATTTTTTATTGCACAAGTCATGTGTACATTTTCTCTCTTCTTGTATTCATAAGTTTCACTAATAGTTTTACATATGCTCATATGTTAGTAAATTTATACGTAACCTCATCAATCCTATATGTAAAGCGATTGTTTTGAATTTCAAACGTTTATAAGATTTTGTTTCTTGCCATTTTTCATCATACCCTTTCTACTGACTTAAATTTAGTAAGCCGTCTAAATGTAGTTTTCACAGAACATAATCTGACAAACATACACAGGCATTTGTGTCATATATATATCATATAAAGTAAATTAAAAAAAATATGAAAGTTGTGTATATCTTTTCGAATGATCTACCATGCATGCACTTTGACTTCTCCAACGTTCAATATTTCTGTTCCATTAATCATTAATTTGACAAAACGTGTATTGTCATAAAAGCATTCAAACACAAGATGTTCTCCAAATTGAGCAGGTCCTACGTAATGAGCACATATTTTTAATTCATTCTCTGTTGGTCCAATACTTATGTCCAAGTAATGCAGACGTTCTCCTATAACAAATAAATGTTTTAGTATCACCATGTTGCATGTTAAGTTATTTTATAAGTAAGCGTTGTTCTAACCAAAACATGAACAACACAAACATGCCAAACATACCTATAACATATACCAGGTATATAATTTGAATCTAAAAGGATTCCTGATTGGCGCTCGAATCAGAACAGTTGAAAAAAAATCGATAACAAAATTAAGGAGCAATGAGAACCCGATTTTTCCTATCATTGCTACACAGTTTGAAATCCAACAGAGACTGAATATTTCTATAAGTGGTGACGACAATTTTTATTTAGACAAATTTGTGGTAGATTTTTTATAAAATAATACGTAACTCGGGTTGTGTTGTCTTTTTATGTGTAAACTTTTACTAGCACACAGAACCTACAAATTATTGGACGCTACTTAGTGTGTTATTTGTTCGACGAAGTTTATACTTAAAAAAGTTCCTTGAAACTAACCTTTACACTTACAAAATATAGCTGCTGTCTGTGTTGCTCAGTCTTCAGTTTTTGATGTTGTGTTTTGTATACTGTTGTTTTTCCTTGGATCATTTCTCTTCTCTTTTTTTTTTTTTTTGCCATGGCACTTTCAGTTTCTTATCGACTTTTGAGTTTAAATATTCTGTTTATATCTGTTGCCTCTCTCTCGTATGTGGTATTGTTTGTTTTGTTAAGATATTGTAAAAAGGTAAAACAGACAGTCGTTTTATGAGAAATAGATTAAGCGTGCGAATTTATAATAAGTAATGGATTCGGAAACGATAATCAACTTGCGACTAACGTCGCTCGTTGATTATAGTTTACGAAACCATTATTTTATCAATTCTCTAATACTTCCTTGTTAGTTTAACTCTTTCTTTGCTTGTACAAAACACCAAGGCTCCGTGTTGAAGGCCGTACATTGACCTATAATGGTTTACTTTTATAAATTGTTATTTGGATGGAGAGTTGTCTCATTGGCACTCACACCACATCTTCCTATATCTATAAGCTTTGTCACGTTTGTCACTTTATTGTCATCTGTATACTGTTTTCGGATTTCCTTTAATTTCAAAAACGGGTTTTTTATGTTCTGTTTAAATAGAATTATGAGCACTTGTAGTTCAATTCACATAACCTTCAGCACATACATGACATATTAAGATATTGATATTCTCGTAACAAATATAGATACACAAGAAAAGTATAATCTAGTGACAAAAAAAAAAAAAAAAAAAAAATGCAAAAATCGATTAAAGAAATTTAAAGAGATAATGAAAATATTATTATCATGATAAATATTATTATAATGATTCTTATGAAAATAATAATGATAATTATTATCATTATATATAAAAGTATAAACTTTAACCGCATGCACCAACTACGATAACAAAATAAGTACGTGTAATGCAACTCACCAGTCCACATATGACCTTGGTTTCTGTCCGTTTTATTTTATATATCTTTTCCAAGTCAAAATCCAAAATGGCTCATTTTCCAAATTCGTGTGCATAAATGTATTAACATTCCCATCAACAGCCATTGCTGCTATAGTTGTATTCAGATTGGCATAAATTGAACTTTGTTTGGCTGGCTTGCCATAAGCAACACCTAGAAATAATGCAAATGAAAATAGATCTTAACAATCATATTTAAAGTAAGAAAGAAAGGGATGTGTGAAAACAAAATTATTATCAAAATAATTTGGAGCTGGCCTAGTGTACGAATGTGTAATTTTTTTTCTATTTCAGGGCCAATTTGAATCGGGCCATCAAAGCAATGATAATATCAGACATTGATATCTAATCACAAAAGGACAAAACAATGGAATGGATGTGATTTGAGAGTCGCCCTTTCACAGTTTCAAATTAGTATTTCCTTGATTAAATGTATATTTTTAGTTTAATTTTATCTCGCTAAAATACAAAGTAGATTTACATTAATTAAACTACAAAAGTATGATCATTTCATGTGAATTTATAAATTTGATGAATATTAATTTCTTCAATGTTTCTTCAGTACCATTTTTTTACATATACATGTATCTTTGAAAGTGATAAGTTTTTATTCAAAACTTGATCAGGAGTTGCTCCGGTGGGGAGAAGTTCACCTCCCATTTCACGGTATGAAATTAAAAAAAAAAAAAAGAAAAAAAAAGGTATTCGAGACCCGGCAGTATTCTGCCCCTTTCTCTTATATTATATAGCTCGCAGGAATCCACTGATTCCACTCAAGTTAATATTTAACTACATTGGCATTATTTTAGAACGATTTACAATATTCCAAAAATACAACTCGAAGTATACAGGAACATTTACTTTTTAATTTAGTTCTTAATTGATTTCATTTGACTGGAAATACTTTTCATTTTTATTTCGTTTTCGAGCTAGAACTATTTAATAACATTTTTATTTTCAATTTAACTTTTGAAATGCTTTTCTACTTTATTTCATTTTCCTTTGACTATGTTTTACTTGAATGTACATTTGTAAATAAATTGTTGAGTTCTATTGAATTATGTCTCTTTGCCAAAATCTGATATCAGGTATCTCGATGATCGAATAGGGACGAAGTACTGGCCATTACACGTCTCGGGAGATGCCGTCACAGACCCCACCTGTTACACAAAGATAACTACTACCACTGTCGATATCCTTGATTTTGGACAGGGATAACGACATCCATCGTGTAGTGTTCTCTACTAATGTGATTATTGGCACTCTCATCTTACATACTGGTCTACAAATATAACGGAAATGCAACTATCTTGTGATAATTATGTTGTAACGTTGAGGTAGGGTTAAGGAAAACCGTACGTATACCCAGCAAACACACAACATTTTAGAAACATTTTTTAAATGTCATATGGACGTCTCTCACAAAACATTTCAATAAGATATCATTTGAACATCAAACAAATGTTTATTTTATTGTTTTTGAAATGTTTTATTTCTAACATTTAAGTAAAATGTTTTTACAACATTCAAAAAATATTATTTGCTAATATCTTTTATTCATGTTCTCAAACATTGTTCTGAAATATCCTTTATATATTTTATAATATAAACAAATAATATTTTCTTCAATTGGTATTTCATATTGTTACAACATTTAAAGTAAATATTTTCCAAATATCCAAAAACATTCTGAAAAATGTTTTACAGAAAATATAGTTTTGTTATTTGCATAAAATGTTTTATAACGTAAAATTAAAATGTTTTACATTTAACATCTGAAAATATCAGCTAAATGTTTTCTATAAAATATTTTGACATACACTTTATTTAATAGTCTTACTGATATTTTATTCAACATTTTACGGATATAAAAATAACATTTTATTTAAACTTTGTTCAAAACACCACAAACAACGTTTTGTGGAATTAGCTAGGTTTTTTCAGGATAAGATATAGTACTAAATTTCATCAATATCATCAAGCAAGATACTATACCGTTGAAATCCTTGATATCTTGAAGTCAGATTTTATTCCTTCTAATATTAAAATTCAAAAGAGTCAACATTAAATTAAGCAATAATGTATTAATAAACAATCACCTTTCTTTAATGTTTATTCATTTCGTTCGTGTATATTTTAGAAATTAAGAAATGAAAACTGTAACTGTAATTCCATTTTCGTATCGTTTATATGCATTACGGAAAACCGACCTTTTCCGGAATTGGTGCAAAAGTCGACTTTTGTTTTATCACCGGAAATGATATTGAAATTTGAAATTTGAAACAAAGACAGGATATCAACAAAGAGAGCCAAGAAAATTGTTTGTTACTCACTTGGTAAGAAGGATTAATCTCTTAAGATGAAACTTGTGCATTCATTTTGTGTATTCAATCATAATCGGAACAAATACATCTGTTTCTAGAGGTGCGGATCAAGGTTTTGAAAAAAGGGGGCCCCTGCCCATGGCAAACAAACGTTTGGAGTGATACTTGTAAATAGTCTATGCATTTATCTTATATGTAACCCCATAAGGGGTGTCGGGATCCCTCAATCCGCCACTGTTATAGCATCTACGTACACCAATTATGAATTTATTCATTGATATAAAAATAAGGAGATGTGGCTTGTGTGTTTGATTGCCAATACACCTTATCGCTATTTGTCCGCCATTACTGGACATCACAAAATTTCCGTAAAATGTTGACGTCATAAACGAAAATATCTGACACCACAATGGAAAAGTAATTGTTGTATGACGTATGTTGACGGAAAAAGTTCAAGCGGGACAGATTTCCAAATAGCGATAAGGTGTATGAGACAGCTATCCACCAGAATTCAAATGACTTGGATAAAAGAAATTATAGGTCACTGTACGGCTTTCAACACTGAGAAAACCCATACCATATAGTCCACTTTAAAAGGCCTTGACAAACAAAATGTTAAATTTTTCTCAACACAATTGAAACAAAACAAATAACCGCCTACATTTAATACACATTATGAAAAAAATATGACAGACTTAAACCAACAACAACTGTTGCAATAAGCATGACTCAATACATTGTTCCGAGGCACAAAAACAAGTAACATTAACACTTAGCACTATGTGAATATGGAGAAT
>JAASAO010003221.1:0-14406 GCA_017311375.1 Mytilus coruscus
TAAATCCAGAAAAGCGCTTCGGACGCATGAAATTATTAAACGTGTTGTTTTCAATTTTTACAGCACGTGGTCGATACCTCTGCTAGTGGACTATCAGTCCCCAAGGGTATCATCAGCTCAGTAGTCAGTACTTTGGTACTGACATGATTTATAACAAACCTTTCTAAAATTGTCCGTTTATAAATTTTGAAATTATAAAGAAACTAAGGTTTCAATTCCCTCAGGCAAAGTTGACCTTAGATGAATTTGGCTATTTGTTTTAGGTATTTTTGTCATATAGCTCTTCAACTGTTTCGGTACTTATACATCCCTCAGATTTCAAATGTTTGGATTTGAGCGTTCCTAATGAGGGTAAATCCAGAGAAGCGCTTCGGACGCATGAAATTATTAAACGTGTTGTTTCCAATTTTTACATCACTGGGTCGATACCTCTGCTGGTGGACTATCAGTCCCCGAGGGTATCATCAGCTCAGTAGTCAGTACTTCGGTACTGACATGATTTATAACAAACCTTTCTAAAATTGTCCGTTTATAAATTTTGAAATTATAAAGAAACTAAGGTTTCAACTCCCTCAGGCAAAGTTGACTTTAGATGAATTAGGCTATTTGTTTTAGGTATTTTTGTCATATAGCTCTTCAACTGTTTCGGTACTTATACATCCCTCAGATTTCAAATGTTTGGCATTGAGCGTTCCTGATGAAGATAAATCCAGAAAAGCGCTTCGGACGCATGAAATTATTAAACGTGTTGTTTTCAACTTTTATTATTTATTCTTATTTTAGTAAGAAACAGGTCCAAGATAGTCGTCCAATAACTTGATCATCTTCATCTTCTACATGAGAAGTTGTAGCTCATGTTTGAACTTACTCGATTTTTTATTACAGTTTAAGCATTTAAATTCAGAACTTCTGCCAAACTACAACAACGTTGTTGGTTGCTTTGTCAGGTTCAAAAGCAAAACGTTCTCTGGATGTTTCTTGTCTGTTTTAAGTCAAAATAACGTAAGAGTACGGCTATATTTCATAACGCAACTGTTGAAATCCTTACGCTGATTTAAGAAAAAACTTCTGCGTGTTTTAAAGGATACCAACGATTTTGTTTAGACAGCTATTTCACTTATGCACAAAAATTTGCAGTACGAAGAAATCAAGTCGATGGTAATTTTACGACATTCGTGGACATTATTGTGTCATTTATTTAGAATAAAATGTACAACTCCATGCATATGGCATTTAACAATACTAAAGTTCAACATAAACAGCATCAGAACAAGGATAATACATTTCGACCTTGAACATAAAAAATACGTTTGTGATCTGTTGGCCTTGTCCGTATGACGGATGACAAAAGGCTGTTATAAATCGAGGAGAACTGAAATGGATACTTTGTTAATGATGTTTTATGATAATTCAGGATGTTTTAACTTAATAGAGTGAATAGGGCTTATTTATAAATTCCAATGTTTTTGAAAATATTAAAAAGATCTTTAAGATTGACAGAAGAATAGTGATATTTCGGTTTATCTTACCTAATACGCATAATATATGATCTTTGTTTATTTTCTCTGATATGTTTTATACGCTTCTCTGTCGAAGGGTATTATCATTATGAATAGAGAGGAGAACGAAAACAAAGGGACATTCAAACTCATAATTCGAAAATAAACTTAATACGTCATGGCAAAAAAAAAGACAGCAGTATACAAAACACAACCTAGGTAACTAAATACTGAACAACACGAACCCCACAAAAAACGAGGATGATATCAGATGATCTGGATGAGACAAGTGTATATACAGTTTGGTGTATTAATCCAGAACATTATATAATGTTCTTGACTTTTCAGAATGTCTGTTTGTTTGTCCGTTTTCTCTTAATGAACAACTTCCAGAGTTTGAATTCTATAATGTTTGTATTAATATTACTTTTGTTTGGATGACGATAGCCTTTACATTTAAACTTTTAGGGTCTCTTAAAGCGATGTTACGCCCTGTGTTGGTATTTAGCATGCCCAACATCTTATATACGTTCTGAACATTACAGCCCCAGCTTAGTTTAAGTCTTTAAAGAAATTGGGCTCGTAGATTTATTATTTTTTAGAATTGTACAAGTTTTGTGTTTTTTCGTTCTTTATATTTATATGCATACCTTATATAGAAGATATACTATCATTATTAAAAAAAAAACAAATATGCCAAAACTGTTGACTTTGAAACGATAGTTATTTTTATATCAATAGGAAAAGTGAAACAAAAGAGGAAAGTTGAGCGTTTCAATGAGTGTCTTGAGACCCGTAGTGTAATACATACTTCCAAAGGTGTTTTATTGTACTTTGTAGAAATCAAAAATATTAAAGACAAAACCACTATGTAACTAAATTATTATCTTTCAAATACTACAGGTGGTAGTTGGTAAGATCACGGCGTACATAGGTGACTTACAGTATAAAGAAGACGACAATCAGTTTTCTCTTATTGTTGGACTTTTAACTGGCGGATTGGTGACATCTATTATTATTGGCATTACGGCTGTACTAATTTCAGGGAGGAGTAAGAAAATATTTATTAAAAAATACAAAATAGAAATGAGCAAAGGTAAGAAATTTTGATTAAGTTGTGTTGACCAAAATAGGGAAATCTACGTAGGTTACCCATGTATGTGTAAAACAGATGATGTGAATATTAATGAATGTCTTTAAGTGAACAACTGGAAAATTGGACAATGTGCTCACAACCATGGCTTATTCTCATTTCACAAGAACTATCAAGTCAGGAATATGACAGTTATTTTCCATTCGTTTGATGTGTTTGAGTTTTAGATTTTGACATTTGGTATGGGACTTTCCGTTATGAATTTTCCTTGGAGTTCGGAATTTTTGTTACTTTTTATAACAAGAATACTCCCAACTCGTCTTCGAACAAATGCATTGGTTAAAAATATTCAGCTAAAGCTAAATGAGTAATTATGAAAACAATATGAAAATTTTATTAATTTATTAAAGTGTGTATGTGTTTAAGTGCATTTTATTACAACAATTATATGGAAATAATGTTTACATTCAGCAACTAAGTAATACAAATATTGGTATACAATTATCTCAAAATTTCTGTTATTTCAAAGTAATATCTCTGTCCTTATTTATAGATTTTAACCATAATTACTTCTGATATGTCAAAACTACTGTCATCTCAAATTATTTCTGTCAGCCCGATGATTGTTTTACTCATTCACGTATTTCAGTAAAACAACATTCGCAACATTTAGTTAAAAGAATTATTGCTGAAGTACTTCTTTTGAAGAATAATTTTACAATGCAATAAATATTGCGAAACAGGAAATGTACAAAAAATCAAAATAACAAAAAATATCGAACTCGAAGGATAATTCAAAACGGAAAGTCCCTTATCAAAATAGCAAAATCAAAAGCTCAAACACATCAAACGAATGGAAAACCACTGTCCTAAATCCAAGTCAACATTGTGTTATAATCGTAATCACTATAAAACCAAACAAATATGTCAACAAAGAAAAACAAAATAGCATATAGACAAAGCCCGTAAGCAAAATTGAAAGACAAGAATACAAAAAATAACCATTGAAAATAGCACAACAACAAAATGGCGGGATGTATAAGTATCGAGCCACGCCAAAAGTATATTACCAAGAATGGACTAAGCAGTAAAGGTTAAAAATTTACATAGACGAATAAAAGAACACTATAACACGTAATTAAGATGAAAAACAACGTCAGAAATAAGAATCCATACTTCAAGATCATCATGTATTATTTGTGTAGTAACATAGCGATACCCAAATAATCATAGCTTAATTTTAATATATATGCTGTACATTACAGATGCAATGTATTACAAACCAAAGCTAAGAACAAAGAACATCATTTGAAATATAATTATGTAGTTGACGTTAAACGAAGATGTACAAAGTATACTAAGTTTTTTTTTGTTCATAATGTACAATTATAGTTAAAAGTTCGTGATCCTATAGTATTTTCAAAACTGTAAAGTCGCTTTCAATAATTGAATTAACATTTCAACCAAACGTACTTACTTAAACACAGTCTATTGGCAAAGAGTTTCAGTTGAATTCTGATCGTAATTTTGTCAGCTGAAATCTGATGGTCCTAAATTAAATACAGATCTTATTTAATTTCATCTACTGATTTCAAAGTCTTTTTAAAATATTTCGTTTATGTTAATATCATGTTGATATGTTACATTTTTATGGTCCGTAGTATACATGTACTAGCTTAATTGCTGCTTATTGTCTTTTATATTATCTAATGGTCACTATATGATCTATAATGGTCACCATCTCGGAAAGATGTGTTGAGAATACATCAATTAGTCCAGAGTGTACATGTTCCGTGTCCAAAATGATTTACACATATTGCTTAAAACGAAATATTGTTTTGTAAATGGATTTTGTCTTTAGTGTTTTACATAACTATATACCAATTACATTATAATACAAAAACGCCGCTTTATTTTATTTGTATATATCAACCAGTTAAGGATGGCATACTTAACCTGTTGTTAATTCTTAATGTTTGTGTTTCAGACTTGTCTGAAAGGAGAGAAAACTCAAGGTTTGTATAAAAGTATAATGGAAAAAACAAACTCCGATGTTAAAATCAAAAAGGGGAAAGTCAATAAAACCTGACAAAATCAAAACTCGACATTGTCAACCAACGGACAAAATTATAGATTTAAAGATGATTTTACAATGATAAAAAAATAGCTTGCAAATTTAGGCCAATAAAATGACGTAACATCCAGCTCGTCAATTTCATTTTAGTTACAACTAAAAAAAAGAGGCGAAAGATACCAAAGGGACATTCAAACTCAAGAATCGAAAATAAACTGATAACGCCATGGCAAAAACAGGAAAAAGACAAAAAGACAAAAAACAGTACATAAAACACAACATAACACGTACCATATTCTCTTTTTTATTCTATTTGTAACATGACCTTATTTATAATTTCTTTTATTCTCGTTCAAACAATTGGTCATATATATCTTTAGTAATTTGTAAGACCTTTTTGTCGTAGATTGAAAAGTATTAACCCGTTTATAAATTGATTTTTTTTTTTAATTCCTAAAAAACAATTTTTAGGCAAACTATCGAACTACTAAAACTGAAATATTTAGTTTCCTCTGCAATTCATCTAGAAGAGAAAACTTTCATGCCTATTTAATGAGAACAGGCAACAAGTAATCCAACAGGCAAGTTTCTTCAAAGTCGACCGACTGAATTGAATGGCTAGAAGGAGATATGGATAAAAATCAATGAGACAGCAATCCAACGAGACAAAACACCCGAAAGAAATGTAGAGGTCAACGTGGAGCCTTAAATAATTACACAGCACTTAATTTTCTTTTACTATTCATTATCATTTTGATTCTTATTTCGATTATCATTTCTGTTGACTTTTTAAAATCAGGAATGATGATGAACATGGACGTATTGAGGAAAATGAGATGGCATATAGTGAAATAAATCCAGCTGCGGAATTGAATAGTAATACAAACAGTATAAGTCATCAAGACGTGCATATTGGATACGAAGAACTCGGCCCTTGTTCTCCTACAAACCCTTATGATCGGCTACAACAATTGGCTACTGACAACCAAATACGAGGCATGATAAATGTTGATAATCGTACTGTATCGGCTAGTAATTACATGAACCTAAAATTATAGGATATATTAAGAACAGTTTCTGTTGAACTATTTTCAGCATTGTCACCTTTGTCAACATTTGTTACCATTTGAATTTGAGAAGAGGTCGGAAGGACGGGGGGATGAAAAGGGGGGGTCTCTATGTTTTCTTTTGTACTTTTTTCTTCGTTTGAAACGTGTTCTCTTTTTTGTTTTTTATGACACGAGACATATGTATGGTTTTATTTGTAGTTTTTCTTGTGACTTTTAACACTTATGCAAATATCTGTGGTAACAAGCTTAAGTGCAACAATATCAATATTTTTATTCTCTCAACCATTGCAGACACATAGGTACAGAGTGTAAAATAAGTACAGAAATAGGCAACTTTTACAAACATTTATATACAATACATTGGTTTCAAAATAATATACATTTTAGCCAGAAAAACCCACATGTTTCTTTACACACTTTATGAACTTGCATAATCTTTTTAGCTCTGACATTTTGGTTAATTTGCTCATCAGTTTTATTTAAACCATGGTTTATTTTTGCTATTTTCTGACTTCTTTCCTGTATTGACTTTTAACCCAAAAGTTTTTTCCGTTGAATTTATTAGCACTTTGCCTATTTTATTGATTATTAGATCTACTGTTTCTTGCGTCACTACTGCAGTGCAATCAATTTCAGAATAAATTTTTTTATTTCTGTAAGGTTTAAGCATTCTAGGAACTTGTGTGATTTTTCATTGGTCCATTTATTTATTTTTTGTTCATTTATTCTAGTATCATCGCTACATTTGATGCTAACTTCTTGATCAGTTTGTTTCAGCAAAATGTCGATTGGGAATGAACATCTGAGTATAGACTTGAAAAATCAAGTACTTTAAAATTGGTAAAATTTTGGATAAGTTCTGCGCTGCATAGGCAATAATCAACATCGCTTGAATTATGGCATGTGAACTTTCCAGTTATGTCGCCTAGAATTCTCACATTCATGATGAAGAATTTATTTCCCTTGCAAAATTCTAGTAGTTGATTTCCAAACCTATTCTTGTTTTTATCCTTACTGTTTCTTTTGCGAGGGAATTCATACTGGTCTAAAGTACAAACAGCATTGATTGGTATATTTTCAATATCTACGACATTAGATTCACTATTTGGAACAAATATAAAATCAAAAAGGTAAAATTTTAGAAAACCTATTTGATTGTTCCAAGAATTCCATCTCAATTTCGTTTATTGCATCGATGGATGAATATGAGGTATATTCTGGGGAAAGTAAATAATTCCCAAAAGTATGTTATCTGATCGATTAATTACTTTCGATATTTTACACCACAAGACAAATTTACTTTCAGATTTGATATATTCAATATTATCTTTGAGATGATTTTTGTACGCTACAGCTAAACCACCTGATCTTCTTTTGCCGATTTTATTTCTGTTTTTGAAAATTAATTCATATCCCTGTAATTTTATATCATCGATATCGTCTAGTTTTGTTTCTACGGTGCCAACAATATACGTTTTATGAAGCAGTTCAGTAAAATCAGGATATTTGAGTTTTGATTTAATTCCACAACAATTAATACTAGTAAGTTTTAAATAATTTTACTGATCATTCTAATTTTTCGAGGATTCTCTCAACCCGTTCTATATCCGCGTGGTTGTGGTTTCTTCATTAATGGCGTCATTTTTGCCAGATTCCTGACGGGACCTTTTGAAAGGGTGGCCATTTACAGTTTTGTTTCTAGCATAATTTTGTTGAGCTTCACGTAGTAGAACATCCTTATATTCAGTGCCGTTTGATTTTGTGCAGAATGATACGTGTGGTTTTCCATTGATATTTAATTTATCTCTAACCAGTTTTACTTTCTTACCCTCACTCTTGGCTTTCTTCATTACTGCGTAGAGTTCTTTCCATTTTCTTTCAATTTCAATCGGGAACTATTCGCTTATCCCAAATCGTTTCCCTTTCAACTTGAATGTATTGTTAAGTACATCTTCAAGCTCATTTCTGTGGATAAATTTCGCTACAATGGACGGGCTCCATTTAGTCCGGGTTTCACAAAACGGAGGACGTTACCAAGATTAACTCTATACGGTATTTCAAGTTCGTTTGTAATAAAGTTCTGTATTTTCTTTTGACAGATCTCTTCTTGTTGAAACGCTAACCTGGAGAATATTAGATTGTCACTCATGCTTCTGCATTTGAGATCCAGAACTTCGGCTTGTAATTCTTTTGTGTCGATGTTTGAGCGTGTTTCACTTTCCTTCTCTATCGCCTCCATCTTGTCTTTTATCTCAGATATCTCGCGTACATTTGTTGAATATTTATCAACCACAGTATCTACGATATGTCCCATTTTTTCTATACTTTCACTTTCTTCAACTTGCCTATTGCGTTCTTGAATTTCGATGATTGTTCCTTCATTTGACTGTACTTTAGTTGACAGGTTCGACAAGCTTCCCTTTATAAAATTGATTTTCTGTACTTCATTCTCTATTTTCCCGACCCTATCCATTAGGACTCGTAACGACATCATAATTTCCATAAGAATAGCTTTAGCATCTTTGTCATATAAGAGGTTTCCCGATAGTTTATCGTCGGCTTGTTAAGAATTTACGGCCATTTTTGACGTTTCTTTGGTTATCTGATTATTCTCAATTGTTCCAATGTATAGTGACGTTATGGATATAGATACATTCTTTCACGTTTTGCCTAAGTATTATGTAGAAAACTGTTTTAAAGAATATAGAGTCAAATGAATCACACTTAGATAAGAGTTAATAACAAACGGAATATTCTTACCGTTTTAAATCGTATATTTTAATTGTTCGGTTGTTTATAATCGATTTTGTACAGGAGCAAATTTTGCGTGCAGCTTCCTCAGCAACGTACCGGAAGTCCTTTTTTTTTTTTTTTTTTTTTTGTGTAGTAACGTAGCGATACCCAAATAATCATAGCTTAAATGTAATATATATGCTGTACATTACAGATTCAATGTATTACAAACCAAAGCTATGAATAAAGATAAGAACATCATTTTGAAATATAATTATGTAGTTGACGTGAAACGAAGTCGTACAAAGTATACTAAACTTTTTTTTCATAATGTACAATTATAGTTAAAAGTTCGTGATCGTATAGTATTTTCAAAACTTTAAAGTCACTTTCAATAATTGAATTAACATTTCAACCGAAGGTACTTACTAAAACACAGTCTATTGGCAAAAGAGTTTCAGTTGAATTCTGATCGTAATTTTGTCAGCCTGAAATCTGGTGTTTCTAAATTAAATACAGATCTCTTTTAATTTCCTCTACTGTTTTCAAAGTCTTTTTAAAATATTTCGTTTATGTTAATATCATGTTGATACGTTACATTTTTATGTTCCGTAGTATACTTGCACCTGTCCTAAGTCAGGAATCTGATGTTCAGTAGTTGTTGTTTGTTGATGTGGTTCATAAGTGTTTCTCGTTTCTCGTTTTTTATATAGATTAGACCGTTGGTTTTCCCGTTTGAATGGTTTTACACTAGTCTAGTAATTTTGGGGCCCTTTATAGCTTGCTGTTCGGTGTCAGCCAAGGCTCCGTGTTGAAGACCGTACTTTGACCTATAATGGTTTACTTTTATAAATTTTGACTTGGATGGAGAGTTGTCTCATTGGCACTGATACCACTTCTTCTTATATCTATGTACTAGCTTAATTGCTGCTTATTGTCTGTTATATTTTCTAATGGTCACTTTATGATCTCTAATGGTCACTCCAGAGTGTACATGTTCCGTGTCAAAAACGATGTACACATATTGTTTAAAAGAAATATTTTTGTGTAAATGGATTTTGTCTTTAGTGTTTTACATAACTATATACCAATTACATTATACTACAATAACGCCGCTTCATTTTATTTGTATGTGACAACCAATTAAGGATGGCATACTAAACCTGTTGTAAAATCTTAATGTTTGTGTGTTTCAGACTTGTCTGAGAGGAGAGAAAACACAAGGTTTGTATAAAAGTATAAAGAAAAAAAAAAACCAAACAAACAAAAATTCCGATGTTAAAATCAAAAAGGGGAAAGTCAATAAAACCTGACAAAATCAAAACTCGACATTGTCAACCAACGAACAAAATTAAAGATTTAAAGATGATTTTACAATGATAAAAAAATAGCTTGCAAATTTAGGCAAATAAAATGACGTAACATCCAACTCGTCCATTTCATTTAAGTCACAACTTGAAAGAGAGGCGAAAGATACTAAAGCGACGTTCAAACTGAAAAATCGAAAATAAACTGATAACGCCATTGCAAAAGAGGAAAAAAGACAGAAAACAGTACACAAAACACAACATAACACGTACCATATTTTCTTTTTTTTTTTTGTATTTGTAACATGATTTTATTTATAATTTCTGTTATTCTCCTTCAAACAATTGATTATATATCTTTAGTAATTTGTAAGACCTTTTTGTCGTAGATTGAAAAGTATTAAAACAATTTTAGGCAAACTATCGAACTACTAAAACTGAAATATTTAGTTTCCTCTACAATTCATCTAAAAGAGAAAACTTTCATTCCTATTTAACATGTTTAATGAGAACAGACAGAAAGTAATCCAACAGGCAAGTTTCTGCAAAGTCGACCGACTGAATTGAATGGCTAGAAGAAGATATGGATAAAAATCAATGAGACAGCAATCCAACGAGACAAAACACCCGAAAGAAATGTAGAGGTCAACGTGGAGCCTTAAACAATTGCACAGCACTTAGATTTCTTTTACTTGTTATTATTATTTTGATTCTTATTTCGATTACTATTTTTGTTGACTTTTAAAATCAGGAATGATGATGAACTTGGACGTATTGGGGAAAATGAGATGGCATATAGTGAAATAAATCCAGCTGCGGAATTGAATAGTAATACAAATTGTATCAGTCATCAAGACGTACATAATGGATACGAAGAAGTCGGCCCTTGTTCTCCTACAAACCCTTATAATCGGCTACAACAATTGGCTACTGACAACCAAATACGAGGTATGATAAATGTTGATAATCGTACTGTATCGGCTAGTGATCACATGAACCTAAAATTAAAGGATAAATCAAACACAGTTTCTTTTCAACTATTTTCAGCATTGTCACCTTTGTCAACATTTGTTACCATTTGAATTTGAGAAGAGGTCGGAAAGACCGGGTGGGGGAGGTGGGGTCTCTTTGTTTTGTTTTGTACTTTTTTCTTCGTTTGAAACTTGTTTTCTTTTTTTGTTTTTTATAAAACGAGACATATGTATGGTTTCATTTGTAGTTTGTCTCGTGACTTTAAACACATGCAAGTATCTGTGGTAACAAGCTTAAGTGCACCAATATCAATATTTTTATTCTCTCAACCATTGCAGACACAGGTACAGAGTGCAACACATGTACAGGAATATGCAACGTTTAACAAACATTTATATACAATACATTGGTTTCAAAATACTATACATTTTAGCCAGAAGAACCCACATGTTTCTTTACACACTTTACAATGCTTTATGAACTTGCATAATCTTTTTAGCTCTGACTTTTTGATTAATTTGCTCATCAGTTGTTTTTAAACCATGGTTTATTTTTGCTATTTTCTGACTTCTTTCCTTTCTTGACTTTTAACCCAAAAGTTTTTCCCCTGAATTTATTAGCACTTTGCAGTGCCATCAATTTCAGAATTAATATTTTCTATTTCTGTAAGGTTCAAGCATTCTAGGAACTTGTGTGATTTTTCATTAGTCCATTTATTTATTTTTTGTTCATTTATTCTAGTATCATCGCTACATTTGATGCTAACTTCTTGATCAGTTTGTTTCAGCAAAATGTCGATTGGGGAATGAACATCTGAGTAGAGACTTGAAAAATCAAGCACTTTAAAATCGGTAAACTTTTGGATAAGTTCTGCGCTGCATAGGAAATAATCAACAACGCTTGAATTATGGCATGTGAACTTTCCATTTATGTCGCCTAGAATTCTCACATTCATGATGAAGAAGTTATTTCCCTTGCAAAATTCGAATAGTTGATTTCCAAACCTATTCTTGTTTTTATCCTTACTGTTTCTTTTGCGAGGGAATTCATACGGTCTAAAGTACAAACAGCATTTATTGGTATATTTTAAATATCTACGACATTAGATTCACTATTAGGAAAAATATAAAGTCATCTTCGGACCCGGTTTTTGCGTTAAAGTCACCAACAAGTAAAATTTTAGAAAACCTATCTGATAGTTCCAAGAATTCCATCTCAATTTCGTTTATTGCATCGATGGATGAATATGAGGTATATTCTGGGGGGACTTAAATAATTCCCAAAAGTATGTCATCTGATCGATTAACTACTTTCGATATTTTACACCACAAGACAAATTTACTTTCAAATTTGATATATTCAATATTATCTTTGAGATGATTTTCGTACGCTACAGCTAAACCACCTGATCTTCTTTTGCCGATTTTATTTCTGTTTTTGAAAATTAACTCATATCCCTGTAATTTTATATCTATTCATCGATATCGTCTAGTTTTGTTTCTACAATGGCAACAATATACGTTTTATGAATCAGTTCAGTGAATTCAGGATATTTGGGTTTTGATTTAATTCCACAACAATTAATACAATTGAAAATGAAAGGATATGGAGTAAATGTACATGGGACAAAATCGCACACAATACATAGAAAACATAGAAAATTATCAATGAACAGGGCTTTTATTCCTGTTCTTCATCTTGACAGTTGATGTAGGGCCTTCAACAATGAACAAATCATTCATACCCTACAACAAGGTCAAGACGGCCTAACGTCGACTTAAGCGGTACTATTGATAAAATAAAGTAATTTTGAAAGACATCGATCGCCGCTAAAATATGCCTTGAAGTTACACATGTCGGGAGCGGTCAATGAATTACATAATTTATAATTACGGGCGAGGTTTTGAACATATATTTGTCATACATTGCCCAACAAAGACCATTAATTTCGAAACAACAAATGATAGACAATACATATATAACTAAACAACAAATGATAGACAGCACGGGGCACATCGAAATAAATGTAAGAAAACCTAGCAGTTTAAAATAGTATGAAAGGGCAATATACAAAACAGATGACCAGACCAGTATTTTGAAGAAATTTAACCAAACATGAAATTTTGACGGTGTATTAATATGAGAAATTTTCACATGAACAAGCACACCATAACTGTAAATATTATAAGAGCATACACCTCAAGCACGGGAAACGTTCTACTGCCTCCACACAGCACTAGAGACAAACTCTAGAATCAATTGAAATGAAAGGATATGGAGTAAATGTACATGGGACAAAATCGCACACAATACATAGAAAACATAGAAAATTATCAATGAACAGGGCTTTTATTCCTGTTCTTCATCTTGACAGTTGATGTAGGGCCTTCAACAATGAACAAATCATTCATACCCTACAACAAGGTCAAGACGGCCCTAGCGTCGACTTAAGCGGTACTATTGATAAAAATAAAGTAATTTTGAAAGACATCGATCGCCGCTAAAATATGCCTTGAAGTTACACATGTCGGGAGCGGTCAATGAATTACATAATTTATAATTACGGGCGAGGTTTTGAACATATATTTGTCATACATTGCCCAACAAAGACCATTAATTTCGAAACAACAAATGATAGACAATACATATATAACTAAACAACAAATGATAGACAGCACGGGCACATCGAAATATATGTAAGCAAGTTTAACATAATTTAACTGATCATTCTAATTTTTCGAGGATTCTCTCAACCCGTCCTACATCCGTGTGGTTGTGGTTTCTTCATGAATGTCGTCATTGTTTCCAGATTCCTTGACGGCACCTTTTGAAAGGGCGCCCATTTACAGTTTTGTTTCTAGCATATTTTTGTTGAGCTTCACGCAGTAGAAAATCCTTATATTCAGTGCCGTTTGATTTTGTGCAGAATGATACGTGTGGTTTTCCATTAATATATAATTTATCTCTAACCAGTTTTACTTTTTTACCTTCACTCTTGGCATTCTTCATTACTGGGTAGAGTTCTTTCCGTTTTCTTTCAATTTCAATCGGGAGCTATTCGTTTATCCGAAATCGTTTCCTTTCAACTACAATGTTTTGTTAAGAACATCTTCAAGCTCATTTCTGAGGATAAATTTTGCTACAATAGGACGGGCTCCATTTAGTCCGGGTTTCCCAAAACAGAGGACGTTACCAAGATTAACTCTACACGGTATTTAAAGATCGTTTGTAATAAAGTTCTATATTTTCGTTTGACAGATCTCTTCTCGTTGAAACGCTAACCCGGAGAATATTAGATTGTCACTCATGCTTCTGCATTTGAGATCCAGCACGTCGGCTTGTAATTCTTTTGTGTCGATGTTTGAGCGTGTTCCTCTTTCCTTCTCTATCGTCTCCATCTCGTCTTTTATCTCAGATATCTCTCCTATTTTTGTTGAATATTTATCAACCACAGTATCTACGATATGTCCCATTTTTTCTACACTTTCTTCAACTTGCCTATTGCGTTCTTGAATTTCGATGATTGTTCCTTCATTTGACTGTACTCTAGTTGACAAGTTCGACAAGCTTTCCTTTATCATGTTTATTTAATCGATTTTCTGTACTTCTTTCTCCATTTTCCCGACCCTATCCGTTAGGACTCGTAACGACATCATAA
>JAASAO010002663.1:0-14575 GCA_017311375.1 Mytilus coruscus
CATCTAATTAACCATCGAGTTGACCTCCGAACACTGCCGACGGTCCTATAACCCGATATAAACATAAATATAGGTATAAATAGATATAGCGAACGCGTGCAATTGAATTTTCAAGGTCTGTTTGATTTCATATTATAAATTAAACAAATATCTTAATCATCGTTTTTACCTATATAAGAATGAGTTTTTGTGGATCGAATCAGTCAACCAAATGGTTTACACTTGTTTCACTTTCAGTGTTGACATTATTTTCTTTTTGGGTTAAGATTGCATGAAATGCAATCAAAACACTATGTTACTGACTTGTTACTGACTTGATATCTATATCTTCCAAGGTTGATCACTACTTTTGATATACACAAAATATAGTGCATTGCTCATAACATTCTATAAATCCTATTATCAATGAAATATATGATCAGATTATTTATGTTACAAAATGATGTTAAACTTGGCATGAAAATTACATAATTTGTGCAAGGTGCAGGAATCTAATATCTGTTCTAAAAATATCAATGATGTCATTGTTTAAGAAATCTTTAAAATTGGAGTAATCTTCCTTTGTCTGTAATTGTAGTTAAATCAACTACAACCAATGCTTTATACAATGCAATGTTAATTTTACTTCCCACTGATAAATTAAAGCAATCTTTATCCTTCAGTGCTTACAAGCACTTTGATTAATAGCTGAACACGCCTAATTTATACATAACACATCTCTACATAAGGGGTTAATAAAGGTCACATGAATACGGATTCAATGAGGTCGAATTATTCACTTGCTAATTTCTTAGCTTATTTTGACAAAATTGAACCAAACTAGCTGCTAAATGCGAATTATTATTTCACTATTTCACTTTCATTAATGATTTAAAAAATCATATTTTATTTTTTTATATCTCGTAGCTAATTCTCCTTAAACACCTACTGGAAATAACAATTTTATTGTATCAACTTGCTCACAAACGAAAAGTCTGAACAAAATGTTGCTACCTGCAGTTCCACTGTATTCCTTTATACTCAGAGTGTAATTTGTTCCTTCGTTATTAATACCGAACGCAGTGTAGATGGCATATGTCGTTTGTCCCTCAAAATCTTCCAGGTCGAATCGAACTTTGTAGGATCTTTGTTGCGTTATGGCGTAAATGTGGTCATTTCCTACAGAAATCGATAATTTATATTTAAGGTGCAGATTAACTCGCTCCAATAACACAAGAAAAACATTTTCTTTAAAATTACAGTAAGTTTCAACTTTTAATAAAAGGTAAGTGTTTACTACCATAACATAAATTTCTGGTGATCGATCTTGTTTAACAAAAATATATGCAAAAAATAGCTTGTTAAAAACAAGAAAATTGAAATCGTTCAGACATAAATTCACGATCTTTAATAATATGAAATACCAATCGAGCAAATCTATATAAGTAATATTTATTCTTGTCAGAGTGTCCTCGATCGAAAATGATCCAATCACACCCAGTTTTACCACCAATAAAATATTATGTTTTACTGGTGAAATGGAAATAAAGCTCGGTTCACACTGCCGATCAGATCAACTCGATCAAGCCCGATAAAGACAGATTAACCGATCGGGAGACTGGTCTGACTCGTTCGGGGTGGTCTACCTTGCTCGTCATCGCTCTGATTTTCTACCCGACCATTTTGACATGTCAAAAGATCGAGTAGGGATCAAGAAGCCAATCACTCGAGAAGAGATCGGGAATTCGTCGAGTAGCGGTCGAATTGATCGGAAAAGATCGTGTAGAGATCGAGTTTGGTCGGAATACAAATATTTAACCGATCAGCACTCGATCATCTCGACCTTTTCTCGACTTTTATCCGGTTGCTTTCCGACCAACGCCATCATGTTTCATCTGTTGTTCAGATTAACTCGATCATTGTCCGATCGCTTCCCGATCACTGCCACTATTATTGTTTTTGATCCCAGACTAACTCGACCAACACCCGATCTCTACTCGACCAAATTCGACCACTTTTCGATCTCTACTTGGTCATATACAAGTTCACATGACTGCTTCAAGATTCTATAAAAGGGTGTGCAGATCTGATAAAATATCTACATCGGCGGTTTCATGGTGAAACTACAAGTAACTGTATAATTACACTGCTGAACTAAATAAATACTCTATTGCCACTCAACTGATTCAGAACCTGATGGTGAACTGAAATAGGGCTTAAAAGAGAGGCGAAAGATACCAAATACATAGTCGAAATAAACAGACAACGCCATGGCAAGGATTCCTTATGCATTTTACACCACTCGCCTTGCACAGGAAAGTCTGTATTGTAAAAATAAACACAGGGTGATTATACAAAATGTATGCAAATGCAAGACTATTATCACAAGTTATTGATAACTTTGTTTCTCTTTTTTCGCAAGTTAATAACAAAAAAACAATTGAAATTCCGTTGTTATATCAAATCAATAGAATTTCTTCGCTTTTGCATTTTATCAGTACTGGTAGAGACTAAAAGGAATGCCATGATGAAAAATTCTTTTAAAAAAAAAATATGAAAAATTGATCTACTGAATGATAACCAAAATAAATGGAGAATGTGTCCATGGGACACAGATGATGCCTCGCTTGCAAGTAACGTTATAAAGAGACATAACTCAAGAACGGTAAAAGTGACGCAACCCAAATTCTAACTTGGTCTGAGTTTTCTTGTAATAAGCATTGTGTAAAAGTTTCATACCATTTGGTTAAGGCAAACTTAAGATATAGAACGGAAACGGAAAATTCAGCAATTTTAGACGACCGCAAATATTTTGCGGTCGTATATTGGTATCACGTCGTCGTCGTCGTCATCGTCGTCGTCAGCGTTGTCCGAAGACTTTTGGTTTCGGACAATAACTTTAGTATAAGTAAATAGAAATCTATGAAATTTATACACAAGGTTTATGACCACAAAAGGAAGGTTGGGATTGATTTTGGGGGTTATAGTCCCAACAGTTGAGGAATTAGGGGCCAAAAAGGGGCCCAAATAAGCATTTTTCTAGTTTCCAGACAATAACTTGTGGAATGGTGTATGGATCGCTCTGAAATTGAACCACATTTTTCCATACCACAAAGGGGTGGCAAAAATTGGCTTTGGGGGGTTATGGCTCAAACCGTTTAGGAATTAGGGGCAAAAAAGGGGGAAAAACAAGGGTTTCCAGGTTAATGAACAATTAACATAATTTAAAAGCAGTGTAAGGGAGGTAATTCAAACACAATTTGAATTACCTCTCTTACACTGCTTTTAAATCATTTATAAAGAAATGTTGTATTGTCTTGAGGTGATTAGCTGTCAATTTATTTTTAGAAGTTACTATTTTAAAAATGCTGAAGATGGTAATTTAATTTTAGCCATGATTATGTATGTCATTTTCTATTATAAGACTTTTTATGATGTATTTAAATTGGTTATTATGGTTGCAAACTCTATTGGAAATTTGACAATAACTTTTGTATAGGTAAATATAAATCTATGAAATTTAAACACGAGGTTTATGACCACAAACGGAAGGTTGGGATTGATTTTGGGGGTTATGGTCAAAACAGTTTAGGAATTAGGGGTCAAAAAGGGGTCCAAATAAGCATTTTTCTAGTTTCCAGACAGTAACTTGTGGAACAGTGTATGGAATTGTCTGAAATTGTACCACAAGTTTCCACACCATAAGGGGATGGTTAGAATTGGCTTTGGGGGGTTATGGCTCAATCTGTTTAGGAATTAGGGGCAAAAAAGGGGGAAAACAAGCGTTTCCTGGTTAATGGACAATTACTTTTGTATTAGAGTTACCTCCTTACAACGGTTTTGATAGAAAGAAATGTTGTATTCTCTTGAGGTGATTAGCTGTCAATTTATTTTAGAAGTTACTATTAAATGCTGATGAAGGAATTTTATTTTTAGAAATTACTATTAAATGTTGCTGATGAAGGTTTTTTTAATTTAGCCATGAATATGATGTCATTTTCTATTTAATACTTTTATGATGTATTTAAATGGGTTTTATGGTTGCAAAGTCTTAGCTGTCAATTTATTTTAGATGGATCTCTCTGACATTGTACGACAAGGTTCCATATCACAAAGGGAATGCTGGGATTGAGTTTGGGGTTATTGTCCCAAACATGCAGGAATTAAGGGCAAAAAGGTCAAAACAAGCATTTTCTAGTTTCCAGACAATAACTTGTGTTTAAGTGTATGGATCTCTAAAATTGTACTACAAGGTTCCATACTACAAAGGAAAGACTGGGATTGAGTTTGATGGTTAATTCTCAAGGAGGATTTAAAAGTTTGGGGGTTCCAATTTTTTTAAGGGGTTCATATTTTTTTCAAAATTTTTCAAATTTCAAATTTTTGAAAAGTTTCAAGAAGAAATCTTAAATTGTACAGTATTGCGTATTAGATTTGTAAGATATTTGACCACATTTATTTTGTGTCAGAAACCTATATTATGTCAAAAATTTGATCACAATCCAAATTCAGATAGTATCAAGCTTGAATAGTGTGTCCAAATTTGCCCAACTGTTCAGGGTTCGACCTCTGCGGTCGTATCAGGCTGCGCTCAGCGAAGCATTTTATTCCATTTGTAAAAGGTACAACTCTAGAACGGTAAAAGTGACGCCACCCAATTTCAAACTTGATCTGTGATTTGTAGTAATAGGTATTGTGTATAAGTTTCATAACATTTGGTTGAGGTAAACTAAAGTTGGAGAACGGAAACCAATTTCGGAACGTGCGTACGGACGTACAGATAGACAAAAGTAACACTTCATGTCTCCTCCGCTGCGGCAGGGGCAAAAAAATCAAACGTTTTTAAACTGAAATTAAACACCCGACCAATTGCCGAAACGACTCCAAATCAAAGTTTTATGTATTGTCGATACATTGCAAACAAAGTAACACAAGCTCTAGTGAGCTTCTAAAATCGACATTATAATACATTACACACAAACAAAATGGCATGCAAACAAACACACATATTAAGACAAACATACATATAATAAGACATAAGACAGCAAGCAGTCAAGCACATAAGCAAAATAAAATAATACTGTTAATGCCGATAAATTATAAAATCAAATCAAACTAATTTAGCATAAAAAGCAGCAAAAATGCCAAGCTAAGCTCAAATCATAAAGCACTAGTTGCATGCATTACAATGGCATGAGCTACCATTCCAGGTCTGTATTAAATTGGAAAATTGAATTAAAGAAGTTTCCTGTCTGATGTGGTTTGGCAGCTCATTCCATAATTGAGCAGCACTATAACGGAACGATTTTAGCCAATATCTTGTAGTGTTTACTCTCGCTTTTTCAGCTTGGATCTAAAATTATAAAGTTCAGTTTTGATATTTATTAAGTCATGAAGATAACTTGGACTTTTCTTGTGTACATTCTTAAATGTTTCAATTATAATGGTTCTAAGTCTGTTTATTTTTAAAAATGTAAGTTTAGAAGTCAAAAGTAAATTTTCATAGCTGCTTATATAGTCCTCAAATATATATGAAGCGGAGAGCTCGTTCCTGAATTTTTTTCAATTTTTTGTGTATTTTTTTCACTACAGAAATGCCAAATTACCGGACAATAATTAAAATTTGAAAGAATGAAGGAGTAGTAAGCTGTTAGACGTCCCAACCTGTTTAAATATTTGCCAATACGTTTAAGAATGTTAAGTTGCCTTGAAGCTTTTTTACCATCTTCAGCATTTATTAAAAGTTAAATTATAATTTTTTTGTCTTTTTCCCAATAAATCAAATCAAATGTCTATTCCTAATTAAAGGGCCCACATAGAGCATATAAATCCACACAAATCACAATGTTCATACAATATCCACACAAACAACACATGCAATCTAACATACATACTGATTATTGATAATTAAAAATGATTAAAAACAAAATTGGAAACATGTACATGATTGGAGAGAGCCAGTACAAAGAGGAATAACTCCATTTGTTTATCTTAACTTTTTCCTGTCTAATCTTGTAAATTTTATTTAGTGACCGGTCATTATTTATCTCCCAAAAGGGGGCAAAAAGTAGGGGGTCATGAAAAAATTGAATGTGATAGAGGGGGTCATTCTTTTCAGGTTGATCTAGTAGGGGGGTCATGATTTTATTGGCCATAGATTCATTGATCGACATATACAATGTATCATGACCATAGACCATACATGTATAGTCAGAGCTAACTTGTTTCCTAGTTTGACTCTTTCACCAATATCAAACTGTCACTATCAGTGATCTACCTAGAGCTAGTCACTTTACTCTTTGACTAATTTTATTGTCAAGTGACTCATGAATATTACCAAAAAATGTGCAAAATAAGTCACTTTTCTTATGTTTTTCTTAGCCATGATGTTATAGAACTAAGAAACTAGGAATAGAGACTATAAAATTGGTTTCATAATCCTCTGGCTTCACCACAGCAAAAGCAGAGTTTGCTTTTGAAGGTGATACCATTTTATTTTTCAAGATGAACTCATATATTTCACAAACTGTTGTTGTAGTGTACAAAAATATTCTATAAAGACATTTTCAAAGCATTTTATTTTTATTTTATTTCATATCTTAAATATACCTCATATAGATTTCCACTATAAATAAATATATGAATGATTTTATACGACCGCAAAAATTTTGCGGTCGTATATTGGTATAACGTTGGTGTCGTCGTCGTCGTCGTCGTCGTCCGAAGACGCATTGGTTTTCGCACTCTAACTTTAGTTTAAGTGTTTGGATCTCTATGAAATTTTACCTTAAGGTTCAATATCACAAAAGGAAGGTTGGGATTGATTTTGGGGTTATGGTACCAACAGTTAAGGAATTAGGGGCCAAAAATAAGCATTTTGTAACTTCCAGACATAACTTGTGTGTAAGTGTATGGATCTCTGACATTGTACCACAAGGTTCCATATCACAAAGGGAATGCTGGGATTTATTTTTGGGGTAATTGCCTCAAAATTTTAGGAATTAGGGGCCAAAAGGGCAAAAACAAGCATTTTCTAGTTTCATGACAATAACTTGTGTGTAAGTGTATGGATCTTTCTGAAATTGTACTACAAAGTTCCATATCACAAAGGAAAGCTGGAATTGAGTTTGGGGTAATTGCCTGAAACGTTTAGGAATTAGGGGCCAAAGGGCCAAAATAAGCATTTTTCTAGTTTCCAGACAATAACTTGTGTTCAAGTGTATGGATCTCTCTGAAATTGTACTGCAAGGTACCATACCTCAAAGGGAAGGCTGGGATTGAGTTTGGGGGTGATGAATCATAAGAGGGTTCAAAAATTGGGGATTTTTTTCCTTTTTCCTTTTTTTCTTTAAAATTTTCCATTTTAAGTTGGTTATTTCTGATTTATATTTAAAAGCAAATAGTAATGATATGGCAGGAGATACACACCAAATAGGATGTGTAAATTATTATATAATAAGTATCGTGCAATAGCAAGAAATTTTCAATTGCACAGTATTGCGCAATAGCAAGAAATCTTCAATTGCACAATATTGCGCAATAGCAAGAAATATCCAATAGCACAATATTGCAATAGCAAGAAATTGTCAATTGTACAGTATTGCGCAATAGCAAGAAATATTCAATTGCACAGTATTGCGCAATTGCAAGAAATATTCAATTGCACAGTATTGTGCAAAAGAAGATACTTTGTATAAATTGCTTATTTCTTGACCAATTTCAATGGGTTTTTATTCTTGAACTCTTGGGGTTCTTTAATATGCTGAATCTAACTGTGTATTGAGTTTTTGGATTTTGGGCCCGTTTTAAATTGGTCCACATTGAGGTCCAAAGGGTCCAAAATTAAACTTTGTTTGATTTCATCAAAAATTGAATTCTTAGGGTTCTTTGATATGCTGAATCTAAACATGTATTTAGATTTTTGATTATGGGCCCAGTTTTCAAGTTGGTCCAAATCGGGGTCCAAAATTAAACTTTGTTTGATTTCAACAAAAATTGAATATATGGGGTTCTTTGATATGCTGAATCTAACCATGTATTTAGATTCTTATTTTTGGTCCCGTTTTCAAATTGGTCTACATTAAGGTCCAAAGGGTCCAAAATTAAACTTAGTTTGATTTTAACAAAAATTGAATTCTAAGGGTTCTTTGATATGCTGAATCTAAACATGTATTTAGATTTTTGATTATGGGCCCAGTTTTCAAGTTGGTCCAAATCGGGGTCCAAAATTAAACTTTGTTTGATTTCAATAAAAATTGAATATATGGGGTTCTTTGATATGCTGAATCTAACCATGTATTTAGATTTTTGATTTTGGGCCCGTTATCAACTTTGTCCACATTGAGGTCAAAAGGGTCCAAAATTAAACTGTTTGATTTCATCAAAATTGAACTCTTGGGGTTCTTTGATATGCTGAATCTAACCATGTATTTAGATTTTGGATATTGGACCATAATAGGTGAATGTCCAATTTAAAATTTTAAGTTCTTAGACCACATTCATTCTGTGTCGAAACCTATGCTGTGTCAAATATTTAATCACAATCCAAATTCAGAGCTGTATCAAGCTTGAATGTTGTGTCCATACTTGCCCCAACTGTTCAGGGTTCGACCTCTGCGGTCGTATCAAGCTGCGCCTTGCGAGCATTTTATTTTACATGTATAGTGGATGGGCCAGAACTTATTTTATAGGAAAAATTTTGCTATCAATGTTATCGGTGTGTAGGAAATTTCTTTTGCAGGCACACAAAACATAAAAGACATGGTCTCAACAAACTGGTAGCTTGGTTAATTTCTGTCAATTTTAAGGATTTAATTAAAGAATACAAAAGCTAGAATTTTCTATTCGGACTAATTTCAGATAGTCACTTTTAAAAGTTTATATAAATTTTCAAAACCACTTGGATTTTCATATCAATTATATTTTGACCTTATAGAATACAAGGTTGTTTGATAGTTTGGTGTATTGCTGTCAAATTTATGGATTTTATTAATAAGTAAGAAAAAAAATCTAAAATTTTCAGTTTAGGCTAAATTCAGATAGTCACCTTTAAAATTTTTTATAACTTTTTCAATTCAACTTAGATTTTCATAAAACTATACACCTATCTCATTCATATATTGATCTTACAGAATGCCAGGTTGTTTGGGAGTTTAGTGTATTGCTGTAATTTTTATGGATTTAATAAATAGGTTAAAAAAAAGCTTAAATTTTCAGTTTAGGTTGATACCAGATAGTCATCTTTAAAAAATTTTATAACATTTTCAAATCAACTTGGATTTTCATATAACTCTACAGCTATCTCATTAACATATTGATCTTACAGAATGCCAGGTTGTTTGGTACTTTGGTTTATTGCTGTCATTTTTATGGATTTAGTTAATAGGTTAAAAAAGCTACAATTTTCAGTTTAGGCTAAATTCAGATAGTCACCTTTAAATTTTTTTATAACTTTTTGAAATCAACTTAGATTTTCATATAACTCTACAGCTATCTCATTTGTATGTTGATCTTACAGAATGCCAGGTTGTTTGGTAGTTTTAATGTATTGCTGTCATTGTTATGGATTTAAAAAATAGCTTAAAAAAAGCTTAAATGTTCAATTTAGACTAAATTCAGATAGTCATCTTTAAAAATTGGTATAAAGTTTCAAATCAACTTGGAATTTTTTATAGCTCTACAACTATCTCATTAACATATTGATCTTACAGAATACCAGGTTGTTTGGTACTTTGGTTTATTGCTGTCATTTTTATGGATTTAGTTAATAGGTAAAAGAAGCTACAATTTTCAGTTTAGTCTAAATTCAGATAGTCATCTTTAAAAATTGGTGTAACGTTTCCAAATCAACTTTGATTTTCATAAAATTCTACAGCCATCTCATTTATATATTGATCTTACAGAATGCCAGGTTGTTTGGTAGTTTTCTGTACATGTATTGCTGACAAATTTAGGGATTCAGTGGCGGATCCAGAAACTTTCATAAGAGGGGGCCCGCTCCAGTCATGCTTCAGTGATTTCCTATATAAGCAACTAAATTTTTCCCACAAAAAGGGGGGCCCTGGCCCCCTGCCCCCTAAATCCGCCTTTGGAATTTAATTAATAGGTAAAAAAGCTGCATCAAAGTCAAAAACATGTCTGCCTAAATTGCTTTAAAAGACCATAATTTCTTTCTTGAAAAGTAGAATAGATAAAGGGACATTGTATATTTGAAATATAAGAATGCTCTATTATTAAGACAATAATTGGTAATTCAGCATATGGTAATATGTTTACTAGTCTTAAGAGTTATTGTCCCTTTATTTAAATTATTCCCTTTGTTTTAAATTAATATGGTATTTTGAAAACTGTATACAAATTGGATAGTTAGTTAATAATTTTTGATTGTTAACAATAGTTTGAATAAATCTTTATGTCCTATGGTCACAAAAGGAGAAAAATTAAACTGTTTCAAATTTAAGATGACCTCAGATTTCAGAAAATATAAACTAAGTACATTTCATAGTATGGTTAATATTTCTTGGTATGTTTTATGACTTGCATGAATATTGTTAGCACTTCTTAAGCCTCTATGAAAGGCTGGCTGATATAGTATGCTATTACTTATGTCTTGAGATTTAATTGTGATATTGTATATATCTGAGGCTGCACATATAAAATCAAATCTATACATGTATATTCATACTGGTTTTAAAATAAATAAAATGTATGTTTCTGATACACACATAAATATATATATGTGTGGAATTAACTACACATTTTGAATTTTGTATTTATACACCAAAGTCTATTCTTTGATTTCCAGACATAAACATGCAAATATTAAAATAGAAAAGAACCTAAATCATTTTTGATTGTCTTTAAGTTTTAGAGGGGCAAGGACTCTTTTTATAGTTTTTTTTTTTTAGATGGGCAAGGACTTTTTTGGCAGAATTTAAAAAGGATGGGCATTAACTTTTTTAATGAAATAATATTAAGAATGCACCGGCCCATCCATCTGGTAAATATTGAACGGTCCCTTACATCAGAGTATTCTTCTATCAGATGTCGTCCTCAATGCATTCTCTGTGTATGTGTATTAAAATACCTCACTAGGAATATTAGCAACATATAATAATTGAATCATTTGAAACCTTTCAATTATAATCAGAAAAGAAAGGAGTCAAAAGTTTTATGTAGTTGAAAGAGGGGTTAAATTTTGAACACATTTTGAAAAGGGGTCAATCATTTTTTATCATTTCAAATTTACATTTTGCCCCCCCCACCTGGAGATAAATAATGACCGGTCCCTTAGGTACATACTAAAAACTGTATTAAAATCTAAATCTTCATTTGTCATGATCCAGATAAAGAGCAGATGGTAAGCTATATAGAGGGCACTCTAAAACAAAATGCAGTTCATTTTCTATCAAGTTAAGTGAACAGGGTTGACAGAGCCTTTCACTTCTGGACAGAAGTTCAAGTTTTCCTGAGATTGCATTTAGTTTTCGTTCATGTCTCCCAGTTTCTATTCTCAAACTGTGGTTACTCAGTCTAAATTTTGTTAAAGTTCTTCTGCTGTTAAAATTTTTCATATTTAAGTAACTTATAATTGAAAGCAAATTTGAATTTGAAATATGTGTGGAGTTTTCCTGTATCATTTGAATAGATATTGCTTATGTCTAGCAATGCATTAAGAAAGTTCTTCTGGAGACATTTCTTCAAATACAATTTAAATTTATTTTTATTTAGTTTTTTGCAGATAGATAGGTTAATATCCAGTTTTTTACTGTAAAACAGTAAATTAGACTACCAGGAGATATTTGACTGGTTACTGCTAGATTTATATTCATTATAGGCTCTGCTCAACAGATCAGATGGGGAGTGCTCAAGTCTATACCAGTACAAAAATATTTGTTTTAACAAATCTAAATAATGGGTATCTCTCAAGTTCTGAAATGACTGCTATGTTTGTACAGAGTTCAATAACACCCAGAATGTGTTTACAGAATTTTAAGTTAAGCTTTTTCATTTCCCAATCTTTGAAAATATCAAATAGAGAAGAGATGTTAATAACTCCCCAGTTCTCACAACCATACAATACAATGGGTTGAATGCAATGATCAAAAATATGTAAAAGGGTTTTAATAGATGGATCTGAAGATTTCATATCTCTATATAATTTGAAACTTGCTTTCATTCCCTTTTGAAACAATTGTTTTTTGGCTTCATTAAACTTTCCAGTGTTTTCAATTATAAGCCCTATATACTTATATTGTTTGACACATTCTAGAGTATCAGTTCCAATATGAAACATGTCAGTCATTAGCCTTCCGGTTTTGTCTTTTTTACATTAACTTCTATACACCATTCAGTACAATAGTTATTTAAAACATTTGGCTTTTGTTGAAGACCTTTTTTGGTGTCTGAAAATAATAAAAAATCATCTGCATATAAAAGGCAAGGAATTTTCTCGCCATCCAGAGTGACTGAATCTGTTTTATGAGCAATGATGGTGGGGAGATCATTTAGAAATATTTTAAAAAGACTAGGGCTTAGAACATCGCCCTGTCTTACTCCGACCTCAGATGTGAAAAACTCTGTCATTTTATCATCAACCCTAACACACAGTCTGTCAATTGCATACATTAATTTCAAAATTCTATAAAAATAACCATTAACGTTATACATTTGTAATTTGTACATTACATCAACATGAATAACTTTGTCAAATGCTTTGCGAAAGTCTACAAAGCATGCATACAACCTTTTCACCAGATTTTAGATATTTTTCTATTATGCATTTGAGAACAAAAATATGGTCAGAGGTGCGTGATCCCTTTGAGAAACCAATTTTGGTCTTATGTACAATATTATTGTCTAAAAGAAATTTATCAAGTCTATTACAAAGTATTAAGTTAAAAAGTTTACCAATACTATTATTTATAGCAATAATATAAATTCCTCTGTAATTTTCAGGTTTTTTGGGATCCTCTGATTTAAAAATTGGACATATAAAACTCTCCGACCATTTGGCAGGATAAATACCTGATGCAAAAACTGCATCATTAAGCTTTAGTAAACAAGTGTCAATATTACTTTGAGAGACTTTCAGCATTTCATTGCTCACATTATCTAGTCCTGGACTTTTGCCAGATTTTAATTTGGAATAAGCTTTTTGTAGCTCTGCCTTCGTAATCTTGAAACTTATGTTTCCTCTTCCAATAACTTTAATTTATTTTCTATCTCATATAGTCTTGATTTTAAATTGTTTGGGACTGAGCCAAGATTAGAGAAATATTTGTACCAAGTATCACAATCAGTGTCAATTTTCAAGTGTTTTAACTAAGTTATCTACATTATTTTCATAGTAAGACAGGGTATTGTCATCTGCATAGTTATAAATCGTACTGTCTTGAACAAATATCATTGATGAAGACATTAAACAACACTGGTCCAAGAATTTACCCTTGGGGGACCCCCTTTATCAGTATTTCCTAGTCACTGTAAGTGTTGCCAATTTTTATACGTTGCCTTCTATTTTCTAGGTAACCTTTATAAAAATAATTTTAACGAGCTACATGTATCAGAAACACCATAAGCCTCTAATTTTAATAAAAGTAAATCTTAGGGCAAACAGTCAAAGGCTTTTGATAGATCCATTAGGATGGCCGCAATATATTTATTGTTATCAAGAGCTTTTTTCCAATCTTCTATAATTTTTAATAACGCTGTTTGACAACCGAAACCAGAACGAAAAGCTGACAAAAGGGGATTAAAATGATAAGTTAGAAATTCCATTAGTTGATCGTGAATTGCTCGCTCATAAAATTTAGAAATCATAGTTGGCAGTACACTTACAGGACGGTAATTACCTTTTTCAAGGGTGTTGTTCTTTTTTGAAAAAAATTGGGGCCACTTGGGCAGATTTAAGTTTTTCTGGAAAGAATGAATTTTCAAAAGATTTGTTAATTAACAATTTTATGGGAATTGCAATAGCTGGTTGTGCTAGCTTTATGATTTTGGAAGAAATGCCATCATACCCTGTAGCCTTTTTTTACATTTAATTTGTTTATTTGTTTATTGACAAATTCATCTGTTACTGGTGTAATGGTGTAAAAGCTATTTCTTCTTTACTTATTCTGTTCTCCTCAATTTGTTTTATGCTTGGGTTGTTTTTTTTTTTTTCAATTCTTGTATTACTGTCGGCAATGTTTTTGGCAACATTTATAAAAATTGTTAAAATGGTTTAATTGTTGGATAAAAGTGGTTGATTTTGGTCCACCAGCTGTTCTTAAAAAAATATGTTTTATAAAGCTTTTCTTCATTTTGGTTACAAGATTTCTTTGTTTTCTGTACATTTCCCAGTTTGCATCAGTTTTACATTTCTGGAATTTATTATAATACATTCTTTTTTATAAATTGCCTTTCTTAAATTCTTATTCATAAAAGGTGCTATTGATACTATTGGTTTCCTCTTTTCATTGGAATATGTTTGTCAACAACATTAAGAAAATATTTCTCAAAGTTTGCATATGCATTGTCTACATTATTAACTGCAATATTTTTTCAAGCTCTAATGACTGTAACTCTTTAATAAATTGTTCATTATCAAAAT
>JAASAO010002209.1:0-14143 GCA_017311375.1 Mytilus coruscus
CATAGGACCCTATGGGAAATACATACAAATAGATATAAGATAATAATAATAATAATAATAATCTTTATTTCAAGAGGGTATGCTCAATTAGTACAAACACTATTCTCCTTGAGGCCCTCACACTCCACTCACAATGCATCACACAATTTCTTCATAACAAAGATAAACATAAGAAAACATAATCAAAATTGATACATAGTCATTTAAATAATTCCTGGATTTTCAAGTAAAACTTAAAGCAGTTTGTTTTAAAAGTATTTATGTTTGGCATGTGTCTTAGTGCTTCTGGTAGTTTATTCCATAAAGTTGGGCCAGAATATGAAAAGATCTTCTAAATGTGTTTGTTCTTGCCTTTGGTATATTAAGTAATTGGGTAGTATTTGATCTAAGTTGCATTCCATTTTATACGACCGCAAAAATTTTGCGGTCGTATATTGGTATGACGTCGTCGTCGTCGTCGTCCGAAGACACATTGGTTTTCGCACTCTAACTTTAGTTTAAGTGAATGGATCTCTATGAAATTTTACCATCAGGTTCAATACCACAAAAGGAAGGTTGGGATTGATTTTGGGGTTATGGTACCAACAGTTAAGGAATTAGGGGCCAAAAGGGGCCAAAATAAGCATTTTGGTAACTTCCAGACATAACTTGTGTGTTAGTGTATGGATCTCTCTGACATTGTACCACAAGGTTCCATATCACAAAGGGAATACTGGGATTGATTTTGGGGTAATTGCCTCAAAATTTTAGGAATTAGGGCCAAAAGAGGCAAAAACAAGCATTTTCTAGTTTCATGACAATAACTTGTGTGTAAGTGTATGGATCTTTCTGAAATTGTACTACAAGGTTCCATATCACAAAGGAAAGCTGGAATTGAGTTTGGGGGTAATTGCCCAAAACGTTTAGGAATAAGGGTCCAAAAAGGGGCCAAAATTAAGCATTTTTCTAGTTTCCAGACAATTACTTGTGTTCAAGTGTATGGATCTCTCTGAAATTGTACTGCAAGGTACCATACCACAAAGGAAGGCTGGGATTGAATTTGGGGTAATTGCCTCAAAATTTTAGGAATGAGGGGCGAAAAAGGGCAAAAACAAGCATTTTCTAGTTTCAGGACAATAACTTGTGTGTAAGTGTATGGATCTTTATGAAATTGTTCCACAAGGTTCCATGTCACAAAGGGAAAGCTGGGTTTGAGTTTGGGGTAATTGCCTAAACGTTTAGGAATTTGGGGCCAAAAGGAGTTTTGATCCCAACAGTTTAGGAATTAGGGGCCAAAAGGGTCCAAAATTAAACTTTGTTTGATTTAATTGAAAATTGAACTATAGGGTTCTTTGATATGCCGAATCTAACCGTGTATTTAGATTCTTAATTTTTGGTCCCATTTTCAAATTGGTCTACATTAAGGTCCAAAGGGTCCAAAATTAAACTTAGTTTGATTTTAACAAAATTGAATTCTTAGGGTTCTTTGATATGCTGAATCTAAACATGTACTTAGTTTTTGATTATGGGCCCAGTTTTCAAGTTGGTGCAAAAGGGGAAAAGGGTTTGCAGGTTAATGGAGAATTACTTAGTACAAAACATAATTTAAAAGGCAGTGTAAGGTTGGTAATTGAAACTCATTTAAATATCTCACCTAAACTGCTTTTAAATTATTTATATTGAAATTTGCCAAAACTTTATTATTAATAAATTCCATTGAAATTTGCCAATAACTTTAGTTTAATGAACTTCATTGGAAATTTGCCAATATAAAATATTGCTGATGAAGCTTTTTGTTTATCTCACCTAAACTGCTTTTAAATTATGTATATTGAAATTTGCCAAAACTTTATTATTAAATTTCTGATTTATATATAAAAGCAAATAATAATGATAAGGCAAGAGATACACACCAAACAGGATGTGTAAATTAATATATTAAGTATTGTGCAATAGCAAGAAATTTTCAATTGCACAGTATTGCGCAATAGCAAGAAATCTTCAATTGCACAGTATTGCGCAATAGCAAGAAATATCCAATAGCACAATATTGCGCAATAGCAAGAAATTGTCAATTGTACAGTATTGCGCAATAGCAAGAAATATTCAATTGCACAGTATTGTGCAAAAGAAGATACTTTGTATAAATTGCTTATTTCTTGACCAATTTCAATGGGGTTTTATTCTTGAATTCTTGGGGTTCTTTAATATGCTGAATCTAACCGTGTATTAAGTTTTTGGATTTTGGTCCCCGTTTTTAAATTGGTCCACATTGAGGTCCAAAGGGTCCAAAATTAAACTTTGTTTGATTTCATCAAAAATTGAATTCTTAGGGTTCTTTGATATGCTGAATCTAAACATGTATTTAGATTTTTGATTATGGGCCCAGTTTTCAAGTTGGTCCAAATCGGGGTCCAAAATAAAACTTTGTTTGATTTCAACAAAATTGAATATATGGGGTTCTTTGATATTCTGAATCTAACCATGTATTTAGATTTTGATTTTGGGCCCCGTTATCAACTTTGTCCACATTGAGGTCAAAAGGGTCCAAAATTAAAGTTTGTTTGATTACATCAAAATTGAATTATCGGGGTTCTTTGATATGCCGAATCTAACCGTGTATTTAGATTCTTAATTTTGGTCCCGTTTTCAAATTGGACTACATTAAGGTCCAAAGGGTCCAAAATTAAACTTAGTTTGATTTTAACAAAAATTGAATTCTTAGGGTTCTTTGATATGCTGAATCTAAACATGTATTTAGATTTTGGATTATGGGCCCAGTTTTCAAGTTGGTCCAAATCGGGGTCAAAAATTAAACTTTGTTTGATTTCATCAAAAATTGAATTATTGGGGTTCTTTGATATGCCGAATCTAACCGTGTATTTAGATTCTTAATTTTTGGCCCCGTTTTCAAATTAGTCTACATTAAGGTCCAAAGGGTCCAAAATTAAACTTAGTTTGATTTTAACAAAATTGAATTCTTAGGGTTCTTTGATATGCTAAATCTAAACATGTATTTAGATTTTGATTATGGGCCCAGTTTTCAAGATGGTCCAAATCGGGGTCCAAAATTAAAATTTGTTTGATTTCAACAAGAATTGAATATATGGGGTTCTTTGATATGCTGAATCTAACCATGTATTTAGATTTTTGATTTTTGGGCCCCGTTATCAACTTTGTCCACATTGAGGTCAAAAGGGTCCAAAATTAAACTTTGTTTGATTTCATCAAAAATGAACTCTTGGGGTTCTTTCATATGCTGAATCTAACCATGTATTTAGATTTTGGATATTGGATCATAATAGGTGAATGTCCAATTTAAAATTTTTAAGTTCTTAGACCACATTCATTCTGTGTCAGAAACCTATGCTGTGTCAAATATTTAATCACAATCCAAATTCAGAGCTGTATCAAGCTTGAATGTTGTGTCCATACTTGCCCCAACTATTCAGGGTTCGACCTCTGCGGTCGTATCAAGCTGCGCCCTGCGGAGCATTTTATTATTTGTAACATAGGAGATTTTGTTAGACAAATATTCTGGGACAGATCCATATAAACATTTATGAACATATAAGGCCTTGTGGTAAATTACACGATCAGTAAATCGAAGCCATGATAACTTTATAAACATTGTATAAGATGGGGTATCATAAGGAAGTTCAAGAATAATTCTAGCTGCTCGTTTTGAAGTTTATCTAATCTATTTGTATTTTGGTCACTGGTGTTTCCCAAATTGTACAACAGTAATCCAAAATAGGAGAATATAACCATTAAAGTATAACTTTCGTGTTTCCAGGGAGGGATTTCTTTATCCTAGACAAAAGATTTAGCCTGGTACTGATTTTTGTGCACAAAGTGTCAATTTGGGCTGTCCACTCAAGATTTTCATCAGTAAAACCCTAGGAGCTTTTCGCCATTAACATCTCTAATGTGGTAGTTACCAACAGTCAAATTAAGAACATGGTCTGTTTTGCTAGTTTCTGTCTAGAACCAATAACCATAGATGTAGTTTTGTTGGATTTATATACATCTTATTTCCTTACACCATTCTTCAATTCTGTCTAAATCATTTGTAATGCTGTCCTTGATGGTATTGAGACTACGACCTGTGCAGTGAATGGTAGTATCATCTGCATAGAGGTCTGCTTGAGATGAGGTTATATATAAGAAGATGTGGTATGAGTGCCAATGAGACAACTCTCCATCCAAGTCAAAATTTATAAAAGTAAACCATTATAGGTCAAAGTACAGTCTTCAAATGTCTTCTTTTAAGAGTACCACTGAATGGAATGAAACTAAACATGGCATGAATGTTCCTTATGAGGTGCTGACCAAGTGTTGCTACATTTTGTACTTTATTGCCGATTTACTGTTCAAGATGGCCACCAGGATATTTTATTAAATAACTGGACCAATATTAAACCAAATTCGGCCTCAATCATTATTTGGGTATACGTATCTATTATGATTTTTATCTATTTTTACATGATTTCTAAAAATCAAAGTAGAGTCAGGTGAGCGACACAGGCTCTTGAGAGCCTCTAGTTAGAATTAATGGGCCATGTTGTCAAATGAGTGGGCCATTCGTTTACAATAAAAAATTAAAAAGTGTATATTTTACTGTACTTACAAGTATGATTCTAATTAATATCATGGATATTGTTCCTGTGATTTTGTAATTTCAATGAATATACAATAACTTCTTCCAAACCGGGCAATATTTACGATAACCTTTATTTACAATGTTAAAACTGGTACTGTTCCCTTGTTCATGTTCATGTTTTAATTACATTAAATTTGGGTGTTCGTCGATACCATACTTATTCCAGACGTTCCGTATTAGAGGATGTTTCTGGCATTTCCTCTGCACTTGTATTATTATTACTTCATCACGATGACAAGAATAACAGTAGAGAGCAACGTTAATTGATAAGACACAACAACAATTTGCTGAAGGCATGTTTACAAAATGCCAAAACGAGCCAAAGACCAAAAATTGACAAGGACAGTTAAGCCCCTTTTATGGAGACAAATACTATACTATTCATAAAAAGGCTTTTGGGTTTTCAATCGAAATAATAGCAAGCTTACTTAAAAATTATACTTAGAGAAGAATTCTCGCCTGTACTAGCCAATTTTCACAAATTTAAAGTTGTTTATAAAAATTATATCATGAATGATGGTTAATTACGTTTTTGGGTAATCAGTCATACCGCATGTTGCTATTATTACCATAGGAAAACACCCCAGACGTCCCAAAATATATAGGTGCTCCTATCATTGGAGTAAACACTATACAGTTGTGTACTCACACATGGTGGCACGAAATACGATCGGAAATCCATTTGACGATATCTCAACGTTTCAAAACGAAGTGAAAATATCATGCGCCATGCGGGCGCTTACATTTGTCAATCTATGCGCCATTTCTAGTCGATAAGCGCAATTGGCGCAAGGCGCACGTCCTTCCCGATCACTGTAGACTTACGCAATCCGCATCCACCTTTTAAACGAGTAAAAATAAGATGTAAAACAGAACATGATATCATGCCAAATAACACGAGTACAGCAGTTATCGATAATATTGAATCACATTACAAGTTTGTTTAGGTAGCAATAAACAGTTAGGAAAAATATTCAAATTTTCCTCATAAATTTTACCATCCCCTTTTCATTGCCTTCTTGCAATATTAAGCTTACTGTTTGTGTCATATATGTGCATATGTATGTAATCAGAATCTTCCATAGATTTCATATACAGTATATAAAATGGTAAAATATAATTTCTTTTGGTGTATCCATGGCAACAATCTGCATTTTTGTTATAAAATATACCAAAAGGGGAAAAGATGTCACATATTTCCCAAAATTTGACCAAAAGTAGAATTTCAATCACTTCAAGTAATACCTTTTTGAAACTGTTTACATATATCTTTCAATAAATCCAATGAAAATCATGTGTCTTTCGTCTCATTTTTTGTAAAATTGCGTCAACAACTTCGTGTAGAAAAAAGTGTTTGTAAACATTACATTAATTTCTGGAACGATGACCGGTCTAGCTATGAAAATACGGAGAGTCAAACAGAAAATTGCCCATAAAACATGTAAAAATAATCTTGATGTTCTTATAAACCACCTTTGAAGGCTAAATTAGTACTCAGCTGTCTAAAATGAATTTTATTACACAATAACTTTCATATTTGAAAAATCCACCGGGTCCAAAATGCGAAACCAAACTCCTAACTGTGTATTGCTACCTTATACCAACAACCACGAGGAATTGTTTAGCATTTATTACTGTTACTGTCTGTGAGTCAGTGTATGACCTTATGTCCAGTTACTCATATCATGATCATGCATGCATATAGCCACTTGTTTGTTTATACCAATATCCATGTGGAATTGTTCCACATTTATTACTGTTAATTTCTGTGAATCAGTGTATGACCATATGTCTAGTTTCTCATATAGTCACTTGGTTGTTCATGCCAATAACCACGAGGAATTTTTCAGCATTTATTACTGTTAATGTCTACGAGTCAGTATATGACTTTTCGTCAGTGTCTCATGTAGCCATTTGTTTCTTCATACCATTTACCATGAGGAATTGTTCAACATTTATTACTGTTAATGTCCATGAGTCAGTATATAACCTGATGTCCAGTTACTCATATAACCACTTGTTTGTAACCATGAGGAATTGTTTAGCATGTATTACTGCTAATGTCTGCGAGTCAGTGTATCACTGTATGACCATATGTCCAGTTTCTCATATAGCCATTTGTTTGTTCATACCATAAACAATGAGGAATTGTTCAGCATTTATGACTGTTAATGTCTATGAGTCAGTGTATGACCTTATGTCCAGTTACTCATATAACCACTTCTTTGTTTATACCAATAACCATGTGGAATTGTTCCACATTTATTACTGTTAATGTCTGTGAGTCAGTGTATGACCGTATGTCCAGTAACTTATCATGCTTATATAGCCACTTTATTGTTTTTACCAATAACCATGAAGAATTGTTAAGGATTGACAACTGTTAATGTCTGTAAGTCAGTGTATGACCTTATGTCAAGTTACTCATATAGCCACTTGTTTGTTTATACCAATAACCATGAGGAATTGTTCAGTATTTATTACTGTTAATGTCTGTAAGTCAGTATATGACCTTTCTTCAGTTTCTCATATAGCCACTTGGTTGTTTATACCAATAACCATGAGGAATTGTTTAGCATTTATTACTGTTAATGTCTGTAAGTCAGTGTATGACCTTATGTCCAGTTACTCATATAGCCACTTGTTCGTTTATACCAATAACCATGTGGAATTCTTCCACATTTATTACTGTTAATGTCTGTGAGTCAGTGTATGACATGATGTCAAGTTACTCATATAGCCACTTGTTTGTTTATACCAATAACCATGTGGAATTCTTCCACATTTATTACTGTTAATGTCTATTAGTCAGTGTATGACCTTATGTCCAGTTACATATATAGCCACTTGTTTGTAAATACAAATAACCATGAGGAATTGTTCAGCATTTATTACTGTTAATGTCTGTAAGTCAGTATATGACCTTTCTTCAGTTTCTCATATAGCCACTTGGTTGTTTATACCAATAACCATGAGGAATTGTTTAGCATTTATTACTGTTAATGTCTGTAAGTCAGTGTATGACCTTATGTCCAGTTACTCATATAGCCACTTGTTCGTTTATACCAATAACCATGTGGAATTCTTCCACATTTATTACTGTTAATGTCTGTGAGTCAGTGTATGACCTGATGACCAGTTACTCATATAGCTACTTGTTTGTTTATACCAACAACCATGTGAAATTGTTCCACATTTATTACTGTTAATGTCTGTTAGTCAGTGTATGACCGTATATGCAGTTACTCATATAGCCACTTGTTTGTTTAATATTTTAATAACCATGAGGAATTGTTCAGCATTTATTACTGTTAATGTCTGTAAGTCAGTATATGACTTTTCTTCAGTTTCTCATATAGCCACTTGGTTGTTTATACCAATAACCATGAGGAATTGTTAAGGATTGATAACTGTTAATGTCTGTAAGTCAGTGTATGACCTTATGTCCAGTTACTCATATAGCCACGTGGTCATTTATACTAATACCCATGTGGAATTCTTCCACATTTATTACTGTTAATGTCTGTGAGTCAGTGTATGACCTGATGTCCAGTTACTCATATAGCCACTTGTTTGTTTATACCAATAACCATGTGGAATTCTTCCACATTTATTACTGTTAATGTCTGAGAGTCAGTGTATGACCTTATGTCCAGTTACTCATATAGCCACTTGTTTCTTTATTACAATAACCATGAGGAATTGTTCAGCATTCATTACTGTTAATTTCTGCAAGTTAGTATATGACCTTTCTTCAGTTTCTCATATAGCCACTTGGTTGTTTATATCAATAACCATGCGGAATTGTTAAGCATTTATTACTGTTAATGTGTGTAAATCAGTGTATTACCATATGTCCAGTTACTCATATAGCCACTTGTTTGTTTATACCAATAACCATGTGGAATTGTTCCACATTTATTAGTGTTAATGTCTGTGAGTCAGTGTATGACCTGATGTCCAGTTAATGATATAGCCACGTGTTTGTTTATACCCATAACCATAAGGAATTGTTCAGCATTCATACTGTTAATGTCTATGCGTCAGTGCATGACCTGATGACCAGTTTTATATATAGCCACTTGTTTGTTTATACCAATAATCATGAGGAATTGTTCAGCAATTATTACTGTTAATGTCTATAAGTCAGTGTATGACCTTATATGCAATTACTCATATAGCCACTTGTTTGTTTAATATTTTAATAACCATGAGGAATTGTTCAGCATTTATTACTGTTAGTGTTAATGTCTGTGAGTCAGTATATGACCGTTCTTCAGTTTCTCATATAGCCACTTGGTTGTTTACACAAAGAACCATGAGGAAATGTTAAAGATTGATAACTGTTAATGTCTGCAAGTCAGCATATGACCTTTCTTTAGTTTCTCGTATAGCCACTTGGTTGTTTATACCAATAACCGTGAGGAATTGTTTAGCATTTATAACTGTTAAATGTCTGTATGTCAGTGTATGTGACCTTATGTCCAGTTACTCATATAGCCACTTGTTTGTTTTAACTAATAACCATGAGGAATTGTTCAGCATTTATTACTTTTAGTATCTGTAAATCAGTGTGTGACCTGATGTCCAGTTACTCATATAGCCACTGGTTTTTCATACCAATAACCATGTGGAATTGTTCCACATTTATTACTGTGAATGTCTGTGAGTCAGTGTATGACCTTATGTTCAGTTACTCATATACATGTAGCCACTTGTTTGTTTATACCAATAACCATGAGGAATTCTTCAGCATTTATTACTGTTAATGTCTATGAGTCAGTGTATGACTTGATGTCCAGTTACTCATATAGCCATTTGTTTGTTTATACCAATAAGCATGAGGAATTGTTCAGCATTTATTACTGTTAATGTCTGTGAGTAAGTATATGACCGTTCTTCAGTTTCTCATATAGCCACTTGGTTGTTTATACCGATAACCATGAGGAATTGTTAGGGATTGATAACTGTTAATGTCTGCAAGTCAGCATATGACCTTTCTTCAGTTTCTCATCTAGCCACTTGGTTGTTTATACCAATAACCATGAGGAATTGTTCAGCATTTATTACTGTTAATGTCTGTAAGTCAGTGTATGACCTGATGTCCAGTTACTCATATAGCCACTTGTTTGTTTATATCAATAACCATGAGGATTTGTTCAGCATTTATTACTGTTAATGTCTATGAGTCGGTGTTTGACCTTATGTCTAATAACTCATATAGCCACTTGTTTGTTTAAACCAATAACCATGAGGAATTGTCCAGCATTTATTACTGTTAATGTCTGTAAGTCAGTGTATGACCTTATGTCCAGTTACTCATATAGCCACTTGTTTGATTTACCAATAACCTTTGGAATTGTTCCACATTTATTACTGTTAATGTCTGTGAGTCAGTGTATGACCTGATGTCCAGTTACTCATATAGCCACTTGTTTGTTTATACCAATAACCATGAGGAATTGTTCAGCATTTATTACTGTTAATGTCTATGAGTCAGTGTATGACCTGATGTCCAGTTACTCATATAGCCACTTGTTTGTTTATACCAATAAGCATGAGGAATTGTTCAGCATTTATTACTGTTAATGTCTGTGAGTAAGTATATGACCGTTCTTCAGTTTCTCATATAGCCACTTGGTTGTTTATACCAATAACCATGAGGAATTGTTAGGGATTGATAACTGTTAATGTCTGGAAGTCAGCATATGACCTTTCTTCAGTTTCTCATCTAGCCACTTGGTTGTTTATACCAATAACCATCAGGAATTGTTCAGCATTTATTACTGTTAATGTCTGTATGTCAGTGTATGACCTGATGTCCAGTTACTCATATAGCCACTTGTTTGTTTATATCAATAACCATGAGGATTTGTTCAGCATTTATTACTGTTAATGTCTATGAGTCGGTGTATGACCTGATGTCGAGTAACACATATAGCCACTTGTTTGTTTATACCAATAACCATGAGGAATTGTTCAGCATTTATTACTGTTAATGTCTGTGAGTTAGTATATGACCGTTCTTCAGTTTCTCATACATTTTGTTTTATAACCACTTGGTTGTTTATACCAATTACCATGAGGAATTGTTTAGCATTTATTACTGTTAATGTCTATGAGTCAGTGTATGACCTGATGTCCAGTTACTCATATAGCCACTTGTTTGTTTATACCAATAACCATGAGGAATTGTTTAGCATTTATTACTGTTAATGTCTATGAGTCAGTGTATGACCTGATGTCCAGTTACTCATATAGCCACTTGTTTGTTTATACCAATAACCATGAGGAATTGTTCCACATTTATTACTGTTAATGTCTGTAAGTTAGTGTATGACCTATTCCAGTTACTCATATAGCCATTTGTTTGTTTATACCAATAACCATGAGGAATTGTTCCACATTTATTACTGTTAATGTCTGTGAGTCAGTGTATGACCTGATGTCCAGTTACTCATATAGCCACTTGTTTGTTTATACCAATAACCATGAGGAATTGTTCCACATTTATTACTGTTAATGTCTGTAAGTCAGCATATGACCTTTCTTCAGTTTATCATATAGGCACTTGGTTGTTTATACCAATAACCATGAGGAAATGTTTAGCATTTATTACTGTTAATGTCTGTAAGTCAGTGAATGACCTTATGTCCAGTTACTCATATAGTCATGTCTTCGTTTATGCTAATACCCATGTGGAATTCTTCCACATTTATTACTGTTAATGTCTGTGAGTCAGTGTATGACCTGATGTCCAGTTACTCATATAGCCACTTGTTTGTTTATACCAATAACCATGTGGAATTCTTCCACATTTATTACTGTTAATGTCTGCGAGTCAGTGTATGACCTTATGTCCAGTTACTCATATAGCCACTTGTTTCTTTATACCAATAACTATGAGTAATTGTTCAGCATTCATTACTGTTAATGTCTGCAAGTTAGTATATCACCTTTCTTCAGTTTCTCATATAGCCACTTGGTTGTTTATACCAATAACCATGAGGAATTGTTTAGCATTTATTACTGTTAATGTCTGTAAGTCATTGTATGGCCTATTCCAGTTACTCATGTAGCCACTTGTTTCTTTATACCAATAACCATGTGGAATTGCTCAACATTTATTACTGTTAATGTCTGTGAGTCAGTGTATGACCTGATGTCCAGTTACTGATATAGCCACTTTTTGTTTATACCAATAACCATGAGGAATTGTTCAACATTTATACTGTTAATGTCTATGCGTCAGTGTATGACCTGATGTCCAGTTTTATATATAGCCACTTGTTTGTTTATACCAATAATCATGAGGAATTGTTCAGCAATTATTACTGTTAATGTCTATAAGTCAGTGTACGACCTTATATGCAATTACTCATATAACCACTTGTTTGTTTAATATTTTAATAACCATGAGGAATTGTTCAGCATTTATACTGTTAATATCTGTGAGTCAATGTATGACCTTATGTCTAGTTACTCATAGAGCCACTTGTTTGTTTATACCAATAACCATGAGGAATTGTTCAGCATTTATTACTGTTAGTGTTAATGTCTGTGAGTCAGTATATGACCGTTCTTCAGTTTCTCATATAGCCACTTGGTTGTTTACACCAAGAACCATGAGGAATTGTTAAAGATTGATAACGGTTAATGTCTGCAAGTCAGCATTTGACCTTTCTTTAGTTTCTCGTATAGCCACTTGGTTGTTTATACCAATAACCGTGAGGAATTGTTTAGCATTTATAACTGTTAAATGTCTGTATGTCAGTGTATGTGACCTTATGTCCAGTTACTCATATAGCCACTTGTTTCTTTATACCAATAACTATGAGGAATTGTTCAGCATTCATTACTGTTAATGTCTGCAAGTTAGTATATGACCTTTCTTCAGTTTCTCATATAGCCACTTGTTTGTTTATACCAATAACCATGAGGAATTGTTTAGCATTTATTACTTTTAGTATCTGTAAATCAGTGTATGACCATATGTCCAGTTACTCATATAGCCACTGATTTTTCATACCAATAACCATGTGGAATTGTTCCACATTTATTACTGTGAATGTCTGTGAGTCAGTGTATGACCTTATGTTCAGTTACTCATATACATGTAGCCACTTGTTTGTTTATACCAATAACCATGAGGAATTCTTCAGCATTTATTACTGTTAATGTCTATGAGTCAGTGTATGACCTGATGTCCAGTTACTCATATAGCCATTTGTTTGTTTATACCAATAAGCATGAGGAATTGTTCAGCATTTATTACTGTTAATGTCTGTGAGTCAGTATATGACCGTTCTTCAGTTTCTCATATAGCCACTTGGTTGTTTATACCAATAACCATGAGGAATTGTTAAGGATTGATAACTGTTAATGTCTGCAAGTCAGCATATGACCTTTCTTCAGTTTCTCATATAGCCACTTGGTTGTTTATACCAATAACCATGAGGAATTGTTTAGCATTTATTACTGTTAATGTCTGTATGTCAGTGTATGACCTTATGTCCAGTTACTCATATAGCCACTTGTTTGTTTATACCAATAACCATGAGGAATTGTTCAGCATTTATTACTGTTAATGTCTATGAGTCAGTGTATGACCTTATGTCCAGTTACTCATATAGCCACTTGTTTGTTTATACCAATAACCATGAGGAATTGTTCAGCATTTATTACTGTTAATGTCTGTAAGTCAGTGTATGACCTTATGTCCAGTTACTCATATAGCCACTTGTTTGTTTTACCAATAACCTTGTGGAATTGTTCCACATTTATTACTGATAATGTCTGTGAGTCAGTGTATGACCTGATGTCCAGTTACTCATATAGCCACTTGTTTGTTTATACCAATAATCATGAGGAATTGTTTGGCATTGATACTGTTAATGTCTGTGAGTCAGTGTATGACCTTATATCTAGTTACTCATAGAGCCACTTGTTTGTTTATACCAATAACCAAGAGGAATTGTTAAGCATTTATTACTGTTAATGTCTGTGAGTCAGTATATGACCGTTCTTCAGTTTCTCATATTGCCACTAGGTTGTTTATTACAATAACCATGAGGAATTGTTAAGGATTGATAACTGTTAGTGTCTGTATGTCAGTGTATGACCTTATGTCCAGTTACTCATATATAGCCACTTGTTTGTTTATACCAATAACCATGAGGAATTATTCAGCATTTATTACTGTTAATGTCTATGCGTCAGTGTATGACCTGATGTCCAGTTTTATATATAGCCACTTGTTTGTTTATACCAATAATCATGAGGAATTGTTCAGCATTTATTACTGTTAATGTCTGTGAGTCAGTGTATGACCTTATGTCCAGTTACTTATATAGCCACTTGTTTGTTTAATATTTTAATAACCATGAGGAATTGTTCAGCATTTATACTGTTAATATCTGTGAGTCAATGTATGACCTTATGTCTAGTTACTCATAGAGTCACTTGTTTGTTTATACCAATAACGATGAGGAATTGTTCAGC
>JAASAO010002068.1:0-14640 GCA_017311375.1 Mytilus coruscus
TTTGACCATTTCAATTACACCCAAAGGTGTTGATAATTCAGATTTCGAAATTTTTTTCAATGGATCTTTGATAGTGAAAAGGCAGGACCAAATAAGGCTACCATTGTCGCCTATGTAAATAATTACTTCCTTGTAACCTAAAGCGAAAATGACGATTTCTGGCGCATCACTGTATTTTTCGAGATATTTTAGAAATTGGATCGGTAAATTAGTAAGGTACTAAGTGGTAAACTATATCAGAAGAAAATTGCTGATCGCCATGAAACTATAGTCTATATCAAATTTTACTGTTTTTTGTTCTTCTGCCTAAGGGGTAGGGTTCATTAATCTACAGTAAAATGAGAATTCTGTCAAGGACTCTGTCTTTAATCATTTCTCCTCATCCTCGATAACACTGAATGTATTTATGCATATCTGAAAAAGGGGCTTATTTTGCTCATATTAGCGAAATTTTTGTATTTTAATGGCTAAAATGTGCCAAATGACCCTAAAATATTAAAAATTAGGTAAAAATCAAAGGCTATACATGTTTCTCCTTAGTATCGTCGAATTGAATATTCTGAACACAATTCATATAAAACACATAACAGCAATGATGAATTCTTAGTTTCAGCATTTTTATAGTCTATTTCATAAAATATTTTGACTTTTATGCAACGGTGTCCATATATTGGTGATAAAGACATGTAAGTTGGACACAGTTATCAAATCATCAGCCTAAAGTCTTTAATAGACCTTAATCGAACTTCATTAATAAAAAACTGCGTTTTAAACATAACCAAACAGTCAAAATAAGCTGGTCAGTGGCCCCAAGTCTGTAAAAAGTAACGTTTTCTGTAAAGGGGGGTAACTGTAAAGAAAGTCATTTTAAATGGTGAACAATTGTATCATTAATCCAAAATTTTGAACTTAAGCAGCAGTAGTATATAGTAATCGACAAACGTAAAGGTTGTCCGATTTTATTTCAATATGTGTCAGTATAAAGCGAAAATGACGATTTCTGGCGCATCACTGTATTTTTCGAGATATTTTAGAAATTGGATCGGTAAATTAGTAAGGTACTAAGTGGTAAACTATATCAGAAGAAAATTGCTGATCGCCATGAAACTATAGTCTATATCAAATTTTTACTGTTTTTTTGTTCTTCTGCCTAAGGGGTAGGGTTCATTAATCTACAGTAAAAATGAGAATTCTGTCAAGGACTCTGTCTTTAATCATTTCTCCTCATCCTCGATAACACTGAATGTATTTATGCATATCTGAAAAAAGGGGGGCTTATTTTTGCTCATATTAGCGAAATTTTTGTATTTTTAATGGCTAAAATGTGCCAAAATGACCCTAAAATATTAAAAATTAGGTAAAAAATCAAAGGCTATACATGTTTCTCCTTAGTATCGTCGAATTGAATATTCTGAACACAATTCATATAAAACACATAACAGCAATGATGAATTCTTAGTTTCAGCATTTTTATAGTCTATTTCATAAAATATTTTGACTCTTATGCAACGGTGTCCATATATTGGTGATAAAGACATGTAAGTTGGACACAGTTATCAAATCATCAGCCTAAAGTCTTTAATAGACCTTAATCGAACTTCATTAATCAAAACTGCGTTTTAAACATAACCAAACAGTCAAAATAAGCTGGTCAATGGCCCCAAGTCTGTAAAAGTAACGTTTTCTGTAAAGGGGTAACTGTAAAGAAAGTCATTTTAAATGGTGAACAATTGTATCATTAATCCAAAATTTTGAACTTAAGCAGCAGTAGTATAGTAATCGACAAACGTAAAGGTTGTCCGATTTTATTTCAATATGTCAGTATAGGTTAAAGGAAGTAATAAAGATGACTGGCGCCACCTAGATTTTACATCCAAGATATAGGTAGAAGTAAATTTATTTTCTGCTGCCTTGAATTAGAAATCAAAATTGAAATAGTGAGAAATGGGTGTTGGCCATTGGTGTAGAAATAGGAAATTTAGAGAAACTCTGTGACAAGCAACATTTTCTGTGTCAAATTAAGCAAGGTGTTCTTCATTCATACTATTTCGAAAATTCCGGAACCGTTGAGTACCCTTAAAAATGCCATTTTCTATCAAAAAGCTGCGGCACCATATGTGTTTGACCATTTCAATTACACCCAAAGGTGTTGATAATTCAGATTTCGAAATTTTTTCAATGGATCTTTGATAGTGAAAGGCAGGACCAAATAAGGCTACCATTGTCGCCTATGTAAATAATTACTTCCTTGTAACCTAAAGCGAAATGACGATTTCTGGCATCACTGTATTTTCGAGATATTTTAGAAATTGGATCGGTAAATTAGTAAGGTACTAAGTGGTAAACTATATCAGAAGAAAATTGCTGATCGCCATGAAACTATAGTCTATATCAAATTTTACTGTTTTTGTTCTTCTGCCTAAGGGTAGGGTTCATTAATCTACAGTAAAATGAGAATTCTGTCAAGGACTCTGTCTTTAATCATTTCTCCTCATCCTCGATAACACTGAATGTATTTATGCATATCTGAAAAAGGGGGCTTATTTTTGCTCATATTAGCGAAATTTTGTATTTTTAATGGCTAAAATGTGCCAAAATGACCCTAAAATATTAAAAATTAGGTAAAAATCAAAGGCTATACATGTTTCTCCTTAGTATCGTCGAATTGAATATTCTGAACACAATTCATATAAAACACATAACAGCAATGATGAATTCTTAGTTTCAGCATTTTTATAGTCTATTTCATAAAATATTTTGACTCTTATGCAACGGTGTCCATATATTGGTGATAAAGACATGTAAGTTGGACACAGTTATCAAATCATCAGCTTAAAGTCTTTAATAGACCTTAATCGAACTTCATTAATCAAAACTGCGTTTTAAACATAACCAAACAGTCAAAATAAGCTGGTCAATGGCCCCAAGTCTGTAAAAGTAACGTTTTCTGTAAAGGGGTAACTGTAAAGAAAGTCATTTTAAATGGTGAACAATTGTATCATTAATCCAAAATTTTGAACTTAGCAGCAGTAGTATATAGTAATCGACAAACGTAAAGGTTGTCCGATTTTATTTCAATATGTGTCAGTATAGGTTAAAGGAAGTAAATAAAGATGACTGGCGCCACCTAGATTTTACATCCAAGATAATAGGTAGAAGTAAATTTATTTTCTGCTGCCTTGGTAATTAGAAATCAAAATTGAAATAGTGAGAAATGGGTGTTGGCCATTGGTGTAGAAATAGCGAGAAATTTAGAGAAAACCTCTGTGACAAGCAACATTTTCTGTGTCAAATTAAGCAAGGGGTGTTCTTCATTCATACTATTTCGAAAATTCCGGAACCGTTGAGTACCCTTAAAAAATGCCATTTTTCTATCAAAAAAGCTGCGGCACCATATGTGTTTGACCATTTCAATTACACCCAAAGGTGTTGATAATTCAGATTTCGAAATTTTTTTCAATGGATCTTTGATAGTGAAAAGGCAGGACCAAATAAGGCTACCATTGTCGCCTATGTAAATAATTACTTCCTTGTAACCTAAAGCGAAATGACGATTTCTGGCGCATCACTGTATTTTTCGAGATATTTTAGAAATTGGATCGGTAAATTAGTAAGGTACTAAGTGGTAAACTATATCAGAAGAAAATTGCTGATCGCCATGAAACTATAGTCTATATCAAATTTTTACTGTTTTTTTGTTCTTCTGCCTAAGGGTAGGGTTCATTAATCTACAGTAAAATGAGAATTCTGTCAAGGACTCTGTCTTTAATCATTTCTCCTCATCCTCGATAACACTGAATGTATTTATGCATATCTGAAAAAGGGGGCTTATTTTGCTCATATTAGCGAAATTTTGTATTTTTAATGGCTAAAATGTGCCAAAATGACCCTAAAATATTAAAAATTAGGTAAAAAATCAAAGGCTATACATGTTTCTCCTTAGTATCGTCGAATTGAATATTCTGAACACAATTCATATAAAACACATAACAGCAATGATGAATTCTTAGTTTCAGCATTTTATAGTCTATTTCATAAAATATTTTGACTCTTATGCAACGGTGTCCATATATTGGTGATAAAGACATGTAAGTTGGACACAGTTATCAAATCATCAGCCTAAAGTCTTTAATAGACCTTAATCGAACTTCATTAATCAAAAACTGCGTTTTAAACATAACCAAACAGTCAAAATAAGCTGGTCAATGGCCCCAAGTCTGTAAAAGTAACGTTTTCTGTAAAGGGGGGGTAAAGAAAGTCATTTTAAATGGTGAACAATTGTATCATTAATCCAAAATTTTGAACTTAAGCAGTAGTATATAGTAATCGACAAACGTAAAGGTTGTCCGATTTTATTTCAATATGTGTCAGTATAGGTTAAAGGAAGTAAATAAAGATGACTGGCGCCACCTAGATTTTACATCCAAGATAATAGGTAGAAGTAAATTTATTTTCTGCTGCCTTGGTAATTAGAAATCAAAATTGAAATAGTGAGAAATGGGTGTTGGCCATTGGGTAGAAATAGGAGAAATTTAGAAAAACCTCTGTGACAAGCAACATTTTCTTGTCAAATTAAGCAAGGGGTGTTCTTCATTCATACTATTTCGAAAATTCCGGAACCGTTGAGTACCCTTAAAAAATGCCATTTTTCTATCAAAAAAGCTGCGGCACCATATGTGTTTGACCATTTCAATTACACCCAAAGGTGTTGATAATTCAGATTTCGAAATTTTTTTCAATGGATCTTTGATAGTGAAAAGGCAGGACCAAATAAGGCTACCATTGTCGCCTATGTAAATAATTACTTCCTTGTAACCTAAAGCGAAATGACGATTTCTGGCGCATCACTGTATTTTTTGAGATATTTTAGAAATTGGATCGGTAAATTAGTAAGGTACTAAGTGGTAAACTATATCAGAAGAAAATTGCTGATCGCCATGAAACTATAGTCTATATCAAATTTTACTGTTTTTTGTTCTTCTGCCTAAGGGGTAGGGTTCATTAATCTACAGTAAAATGAGAATTCTGTCAAGGACTCTGTCTTTAATCATTTCTCCTCATCCTCGATAACACTGAATGTATTTATGCATATCTGAAAAAGGGGGCTTATTTTGCTCATATTAGCGAAATTTTGTATTTTTAATGGCTAAAATGTGCCAAAATGACCCTAAAATATTAAAAATTAGGTAAAAAATCAAAGGCTATACATGTTTCTCCTTAGTATCGTCGAATTGAATATTCTGAACACAATTCATATAAAACACATAACAGCAATGATGAATTCTTAGTTTCAGCATTTTATAGTCTATTTCATAAAATATTTTGACTCTTATGCAACGGTGTCCATATATTGGTGATAAAGACATGTAAGTTGGACACAGTTATCAAATCATCAGCCTAAAGTCTTTAATAGACCTTAATCGAACTTCATTAATCAAAAACTGCGTTTTAAACATAACCAAACAGTCAAAATAAGCTGGTCAATGGCCCCAAGTCTGTAAAAGTAACGTTTTCTGTAAAGGGGTAACTGTAAAGAAAGTCATTTTAAATGGTGAACAATTGTATCATTAATCCAAAATTTTGAACTTAAGCAGCAGTAGTATATAGTAATCGACAAACGTAAAGGTTGTCCGATTTTATTTCAATATGTGTCAGTATAGGTTAAAAGGAAGTAAATAAAGATGACTGGCGCCACCTAGATTTTACATCCAAGATAATAGGTAGAAGTAAATTTATTTTCTGCTGCCTTGTAATTAGAAATCAAAATTGAAATAGTGAGAAATGGTGTTGGCCATTGTGTAGAAATAGGAAATTTAGAGAAAACTCTGTGACAAGCAACATTTTCTGTGTCAAATTAAGCAAGGTGTTCTTCATTCATACTATTTCGAAAATTCCGGAACCGTTGAGTACCCTTAAAAATGCCATTTTATCAAAAAGCTGCGGCACCATAGTGTTTGACCATTTCAATTACACCCAAAGGTGTTGATAATTCAGATTTCGAAATTTTTTCAATGGATCTTTGATAGTGAAAAGGCAGGACCAAATAAGGCTACCATTGTCGCCTATGTAAATAATTACTCCTTGTAACCTAAAGCAAAATGACGATTTCTGGCGCATCACTGTATTTTTCGAGATATTTTAGAAATTGGATCGGTAAATTAGTAAGGTACTAAGTGGTAAACTATATCAGAAGAAAATTGCTGATCGCCATGAAACTATAGTCTATATCAAATTTTTACTGTTTTTGTTCTTCTGCCTAAGGGTAGGGTTCATTAATCTACAGTAAAATGAGAATTCTGTCAAGGACTCTGTCTTTAATCATTTCTCCTCATCCTCGATAACACTGAATGTATTTATGCATATCTGAAAAAGGGGCTTATTTTGCTCATATTAGCGAAATTTTGTATTTTAATGGCTAAATGTGCCAAATGACCCTAAAATATTAAAAATTAGGTAAAAATCAAAGGCTATACATGTTTCTCCTTAGTATCGTCGAATTGAATATTCTGAACACAATTCATATAAAACACATAACAGCAATGATGAATTCTTAGTTTCAGCATTTTATAGTCTATTTCATAAAATATTTTGACTCTTATGCAACGGTGTCCATATATTGGTGATAAAGACATGTAAGTTGGACACAGTTATCAAATCATCAGCCTAAAGTCTTTAATAGACCTTAATCGAACTTCATTAATCAAAAACTGCGTTTTAAACATAACCAAACAGTCAAAATAAGCTGGTCAATGGCCCCAAGTCTGTAAAAGTAACGTTTTCTGTAAAGGGGTAACTGTAAAGAAAGTCATTTTAAATGGTGAACAATTGTATCATTAATCCAAAATTTTGAACTTAAGCAGCAGTAGTATATAGTAATCGACAAACGTAAAGGTTGTCCGATTTTATTTCAATATGTGTCAGTATAGGTTAAAAGGAAGTAATAAAGATGACTGGCGCCACCTAGATTTTACATCCAAGATAATAGGTAGAAGTAAATTTATTTTCTGCTGCCTTGGTAATTAGAAATCAAAATTGAAATAGTGAGAAATGGGTGTTGGCCATTGGTGTAGAAATACGAGAAATTTAGAGAAAACTCTGTGACAAGCAACATTTTCTGTGTCAAATTAAGCAAGGGTGTTCTTCATTCATACTATTTCGAAAATTCCGGAACCGTTGAGTACCCTTAAAAATGCCATTTTCTATCAAAAAGCTGGCACCATATGTGTTTGACCATTTCAATTACACCCAAAGGTGTTGATAATTCAGATTTCGAAATTTTTTCAATGGATCTTTGATAGTGAAAAGGCAGGACCAAATAAGGCTACCATTGTCGCCTATGTAAATAATTACTTCCTTGTAACCTAAAGCAAAATGACGATTTCTGGCGCATCACTGTATTTTTCGAGATATTTTAGAAATTGGATCGGTAAATTAGTAAGGTACTAAGTGGTAAACTATATCAGAAGAAAATTGCTGATCGCCATGAAACTATAGTCTATATCAAATTTTTACTGTTTTTGTTTTCTCCTAAGGGGTCATTAATCTACAGTAAAATGAGAATTCTGTCAAGGACTCTGGGGGGGGGGGGAAAAAAAAAAAAAAAAAAAAAAAAAAAAAATACATGTTTCTCCTTAGTATCGTCGAATTGAATATTCTGAACACAATTCATATAAAACACATAACAGCAATGATGAATTCTTAGTTTCAGCATTTTTATAGTCTATTTCATAAAATATTTTGACTTTATGCAACGGTGTCCATATATTGGTGATAAAGACATGTAAGTTGGACACAGTTATCAAATCATCAGCCTAAAGTCTTTAATAGACCTTAATCGAACTTCATTATCAAAAACTGCGTTTTAAACATAACCAAACAGTCAAAATAAGCTGGTCAATGGCCCCAAGTCTGTAAAAGTAACGTTTTCTGTAAAAACTGTAAAGAAAGTCATTTTAAATGGTGAACAATTGTATCATTAATCCAAAATTTTGAACTTAAGCAGCAGTAGTATTAGTAATCGACAAACGTAAAGGTTGTCCGATTTTATTTCAATATGTGTCAGTATAGGTTAAAAGGAAGTAAATAAAGATGCTGGGCCACCTAGATTTTACATCCAAGATAATAGGTAGAAGTAAATTTATTTTCTGCTGCCTTGGTAATTAGAAATCAAAATTGAAATAGTGAGAAATGGGTGTTGGCCATTGGTGTAGAAATAGCGAGAAATTTAGAGAAAACCTCTGTGACAAGCAACATTTTCTGTGTCAAATTAAGCAAGGGTGTTCTTCATTCATACTATTTCGAAAATTCCGGAACCGTTGAGTACCCTTAAAAATGCCATTTTCTATCAAAAAGCTGCGGCACCATATGTGTTTGACCATTTCAATTACACCCAAAGGTGTTGATAATTCAGATTTCGAAATTTTTTCAATGGATCTTTGATAGTGAAAAGGCAGGACCAAATAAGGCTACCATTGTCGCCTATGTAAATAATTACTTCCTTGTAACCTAAAGCGAAAATGACGATTTCTGGCGCATCACTGTATTTTCGAGATATTTTAGAAATTGGATCGGTAAATTAGTAAGGTACTAAGTGGTAAACTATATCAGAAGAAAATTGCTGATCGCCATGAAACTATAGTCTATATCAAATTTTTACTGTTTTTTGTTCTTCTGCCTAAGGGTAGGGTTCATTAATCTACAGTAAAATGAGAATTCTGTCAAGGACTCTGTCTTTAATCATTTCTCCTCATCCTCGATAACACTGAATGTATTTATGCATATCTGAAAAAAGGGGCTTATTTTTGCTCATATTAGCGAAATTTTGTATTTTAATGGCTAAAATGTGCCAAAATGACCCTAAAATATTAAAAATTAGGTAAAAAATCAAAGGCTATACATGTTTCTCCTTAGTATCGTCGAATTGAATATTCTGAACACAATTCATATAAAACACATAACAGCAATGATGAATTCTTAGTTTCAGCATTTTTATAGTCTATTTCATAAAATATTTTGACTCTTATGCAACGGTGTCCATATATTGGTGATAAAGACATGTAAGTTGGACACAGTTATCAAATCATCAGCCTAAAGTCTTTAATAGACCTTAATCGAACTTCATTAATCAAAACTGCGTTTTAAACATAACCAAACAGTCAAAATAAGCTGGTCAATGGCCCCAAGTCTGTAAAAGTAACGTTTTCTGTAAAGGGGTAACTGTAAAGAAAGTCATTTTAAATGGTGAACAATTGTATCATTAATCCAAAATTTTGAACTTAAGCAGCAGTAGTATATAGTAATCGACAAACGTAAAGGTTGTCCGATTTTATTTCAATATGTGTCAGTATAGGTTAAAGGAAGTAAATAAAGATGACTGGCGCCACCTAGATTTTACATCCAAGATAATAGGTAGAAGTAAATTTATTTTCTGCTGCCTTGGTAATTAGAAATCAAAATTGAAATAGTGAGAAATGGGTGTTGGCCATTGGTGTAGAAATAGCGAGAAATTTAGAGAAAACTCTGTGACAAGCAACATTTTCTGTGTCAAATTAAGCAAGGTGTTCTTCATTCATACTATTTCGAAAATTCCGGAACCGTTGAGTACCCTTAAAAAATGCCATTTTTCTATCAAAAAAGCTGCGGCACCATATGTGTTTGACCATTTCAATTACACCCAAAGGTGTTGATAATTCAGATTTCGAAATTTTTTTCAATGGATCTTTGATAGTGAAAAGGCAGGACCAAATAAGGCTACCATTGTCGCCTATGTAAATAATTACTTCCTTGTAACCTAAAGCGAAATGACGATTTCTGGCGCATCACTGTATTTTTCGAGATATTTTAGAAATTGGATCGGTAAATTAGTAAGGTACTAAGTGATAAACTATATCAGAAGAAAATTGCTGATCGCCATGAAACTATAGTCTATATCAAATTTTACTGTTTTTGTTCTTCTGCCTAAGGGTAGGGTTCATTAATCTACAGTAAAATGAGAATTCTGTCAAGGACTCTGTCTTTAATCATTTCTCCTCATCCTCGATAACACTGAATGTATTTATGCATATCTGAAAAAGGGGCTTATTTTTGCTCATATTAGCGAAATTTTGTATTTTAATGGCTAAAATGTGCCAAAATGACCCTAAAATATTAAAAATTAGGTAAAAAATCAAAGGCTATACATGTTTCTCCTTAGTATCGTCGAATTGAATATTCTGAACACAATTCATATAAAACACATAACAGCAATGATGAATTCTTAGTTTCAGCATTTTTATAGTCTATTTCATAAAATATTTTGACTCTTATGCAACGGTGTCCATATATTGGTGATAAAGACATGTAAGTTGGACACAGTTATCAAATCATCAGCCTAAAGTCTTTAATAGACCTTAATCGAACTTCATTAATCAAAACTGCGTTTTAAACATAACCAAACAGTCAAAATAAGCTGGTCAATGGCCCCAAGTCTGTAAAAGTAACGTTTTCTGTAAAGGGGTAACTGTAAAGAAAGTCATTTTAAATGGTGAACAATTGTATCATTAATCCAAAATTTTGAACTTAAGCAGCAGTAGTATATAGTAATCGACAAACGTAAAGGTTGTCCGATTTTATTTCAATATGTGTCAGTATAGGTTAAAAGGAAGTAAATAAAGATGACTGGCGCCACCTAGATTTTACATCCAAGATAATAGGTAAATTTATTTTCTGCTGCCTTGGTAATTAGAAATCAAAATTGAAATAGTGAGAAATGGGTGTTGGCCATTGGTGTAGAAATAGCGAGAAATTTAGAGAAAACTCTCTGTGACAAGCAACATTTTCTGTGTCAAATTAAGCAAGGGGTGTTCTTCATTCATACTATTTCGAAAATTCCGGAACCGTTGAGTACCCTTAAAAAATGCCATTTTTCTATCAAAAAAGCTGCGGCACCATATGTGTTTGACCATTTCAATTACACCCAAAGGTGTTGATAATTCAGATTTCGAAATTTTTTTCAATGGATCTTTGATAGTGAAAAGGCAGGACCAAATAAGGCTACCATTGTCGCCTATGTAAATAATTACTTCCTTGTAACCTAAAGCGAAATGACGATTTCTGGCGCATCACTGTATTTTTCGAGATATTTTAGAAATTGGATCGGTAAATTAGTAAGGTACTAAGTGGTAAACTATATCAGAAGAAAATTGCTGATCGCCATGAAACTATAGTCTATATCAAATTTTTACTGTTTTTTTGTTCTTCTGCCTAAGGGGTAGGGTTCATTAATCTACAGTAAAAATGAGAATTCTGTCAAGGACTCTGTCTTTAATCATTTCTCCTCATCCTCGATAACACTGAATGTATTTATGCATATCTGAAAAAAGGGGGGCTTATTTTTGCTCATATTAGCGAAATTTTGTATTTTTAATGGCTAAAATGTGCCAAAATGACCCTAAAATATTAAAAATTAGGTAAAAAATCAAAGGCTATACATGTTTCTCCTTAGTATCGTCGAATTGAATATTCTGAACACAATTCATATAAAACACATAACAGCAATGATGAATTTTAGTTTCAGCATTTTTATAGTCTATTTCATAAAATATTTTGACTTATGCAACGGTGTCCAATATTGGTGATAAAGACATGTGTTGGACACAGTTATCAAAATTTTGAACTTGCAAGTAGTATATAGTAATCGACAAACGTAAAGGTTGTCCGATTTTATTTCAATATGTGTCAGTATAGGTTAAAGGAAGTAAATAAAGATGACATGCGCCACCTAGATTTTACATCCAAGATAATAGGTAGAAGTAAATTTATTTTCTGCTGCCTTGGTAATTAGAAATCAAAATTGAAATAGTGAGAAATGGGTTGGCCATTGGTGTAGAAATAGCGAGAAATTTAGAGAAACTCTCTGTGACAAGCAACATTTTCTGTCAAATTAAACAAGGGTGTTCTTCATTCATACTATTTCGAAAATTCCGGAACCGTTGAGTACCCTTAAAAATGCCATTTTCTATCAAAAAGCTGCGGCACCATATGTGTTTGACCATTTCAATTACACCCAAAGGTGTTGATAATTCAGATTTCGAAATTTTTTCAATGATCTTTGATAGTGAAAAGGCAGGACCAAATAAGGCTACCATTGTCGCCTACGTAAATAATTACTCCTTGTAACCTAAAGCGAAAATGACGATTTCTGGCGCATCACTGTATTTTCGAGATATTTTAGAAATTGATCGGTAAATTAGTAAGGTACTAAGTGGTAAACTATATCAGAAGAAAATTGCTGATCGCCATGAAACTATAGTCTATATCAAATTTTACTGTTTTTTTTCTTCTGCCTAAGGGTAGGGTTCATTAATCTACAGTAAAATGAGAATTCTGTCAAGGACTCTGTCTTTAATCATTTCTCCTCATCCTCGATAACACTGAATGTATTTATGCATATCTGAAGGGGGCTTATTTTTGCTCATATTAGCGAAATTTTTGTATTTTTAATGGCTAAATGTGCCAAATGACCCTAAAATATTAAAAATTAGGTAAAAATCAAAGGCTATACATGTTTCTCCTTAGTATCGTCGAATTGAATATTCTGAACACAATTCATATAAAACACATAACAGCAATGATGAATTCTTAGTTTCAGCATTTTATAGTCTATTTCATAAAATATTTTGACTTTTATGCAACGGTTTCCATATATTGGTGATAAAGACATGTAAGTTGGACACAGTTATCAAATCATCAGCCTAAAGTCTTTAATAGACCTTAATCGAACTTCATTAATCAAAAACTGCGTTTTAAACATAACCAAACAGTCAAAATAAGCTGGTCAATGGCCCCAAGTCTGTAAAAAGTAACGTTTTCTGTAAAGAAAGTCATTTTAAATGGTGAACAATTGTATCATTAATCCAAAATTTTGAACTTAAGCAGCAGTAGTATATAGTAATCGACAAACGTAAAGGTTGTCCGATTTTATTTCAATATGTGTCAGTATAGGTTAAAAGGAAGTAAATAAAGATGACTGGCGCCACCTAGATTTTACATCCAAGATAATAGGTAGAAGTAAATTTATTTTCTGCTGCCTTGGTAATTAGAAATCAAAATTGAAATAGTGAGAAATGGGTGTTGGCCATTGTGTAGAAATAGCGAGAAATTTAGAGAAAACTCTCTGTGACAAGCAACATTTTCTGTGTCAGCAAGGTGTTCTTCATTCATACTATTTCGAAAATTCCGGAACCGTTGAGTACCCTTAAAATGCCATTTTTCTATCAAAAAGCTGCGGCACCATATGTGTTTGACCATTTCAATTACACCCAAAGGTGTTGATAATTCAGATTTCGAAATTTTTTCAATGGATCTTTGATAGTGAAAAGGCAGGACCAAATAAGGCTACCATTGTCGCCTATGTAAATAATTACTTCCTTGTAACCTAAAGCGAAATGACGATTTCTGGCGCATCACTGTATTTTCGAGATATTTTAGAAATTGGATCGGTAAATTAGTAAGGTACTAAGTGGTAAACTATATCAGAAGAAAATTGCTGATCGCCATGAAACTATAGTCTATATCAAATTTTACTGTTTTTTGTTCTTCTGCCTAAGGGTAGGGTTCATTAATCTACAGTAAAATGAGAATTCTGTCAAGGACTCTGTCTTTAATCATTTCTCCTCATCCTCGATAACACTGAATGTATTTATGCATATCTGAAAAAGGGGGCTTATTTTTGCTCATATTAGCGAAATTTTTGTATTTTAATGGCTAAAATGTGCCAAATGACCCTAAAATATTAAAAATTAGGTAAAAATCAAAGGCTATACATTCTCCTTAGTATCGTCGAATTGAATATTCTGAACACAATTCATATAAAACACATAACAGCAATGATGAATTCTTAGTTTCAGCATTTTATAGTCTATTTCATAAAATATTTTGACTCTTATGCAACGGTGTCCATATTGGTGATAAAGACATGTAAGTTGGACACAGTTATCAAATCATCAGCCTAAAGTCTTTAATAGACCTTAATCGAACTTCATTAATCAAAACTGCGTTTTAAACATAACCAAACAGTCAAAATAAGCTGGTCAATGGCCCCAAGTCTGTAAAAGTAACGTTTTCTGTAAAGGGGGTAGCTGTAAAGAAAGTCATTTTAAATGGTGAACAATTGTATCATTAATCCAAAATTTTGAACTTAAGCAGCAGTAGTATATAGTAATCGACAAACGTAAAGGTTGTCCGATTTTATTTCAATATGTGTCAGTATAGGTTAAAAGGAAGTAATAAAGATGACTGGCGCCACCTAGATTTTACATCCAAGATAATAGGTAGAAGTATTTATTTTCTGCTGCCTTGGTAATTAGAAATCAAAATTGAAATAGTGAGAAATGGGTGTTGGCCATTGGTGTAGAAATAGCGAGAAATTTAGAGAAAACTCTGTGACAAGCAACATTTTCTGTGTCAAATTAAGCAAGGGTGTTCTTCATTCATACTATTTCGAAAATTCCGGAACCGTTGAGTACCCTTAAAATGCCATTTTCTATCAAAAAGCTGCGGCACCATATGTGTTTGACCATTTCAATTACACCCAAAGGTGTTGATAATTCAGATTTCGAAATTTTTTCAATGATCTTTGATAGTGAAAAGGCAGGACCAAAT